>CM043325.1:40287559-40452559 GCA_023736055.1 Quercus glauca
TTCTATAGCCCGGGCCGAGTAGGAACGGTAATCATATCGAAATTTTTTTCACTCTTTTTTGGCCCGTCTCAACCTGGTTTGGCTAGAAATAGAGCAATAATAATTTTTTTAAATCTATTGAATTTTTTTACTATATTTTTGGGAATTCTCTAGCCCCTATCGTGTAGAATCGGAAAGAAATTTTTTTTATCCTTTTTTTCGGCCTGACCCAACTCGGATTGGCTAGAAAAAAAGCAAGAATGATATTTTTTAATTTTTGTATTATTTTTTGGGAATTCTATTGTACGGGCCGAGTAGAAACGGAAATCAGAACGAATTTTTTTTACCTCTTTTCTGGCCCGTCCCAAACGGTTTGGCTAGAAATAAAGCTAAAATGATGTTTTTTAATTTTTTGACTTTTTATAGTACTTTTTTTGGAATTCTCTAGCACGGGCCAAGTAAGAACGAAAATCGGAACAAATTTTTTTTTTGCCCATTTTTCAGCCCGTCCTGACGCGATTTGGCTAGAAATAAATCTAGAATGAAGTTTTTTAATTTTTTGAATTTTTATTCTTTTCTTTTTTTGGGGAATTCTCTAGAGCGGGTCGAGTAGGAACGAAAATCGAAACGTAATTTTTTTTCCTCTTTTTCGGCCCCACCTGGCCCCGGTTGGCTTGAAATAAAGTTAGAATTATTATTTTTTTTTTGAATTTTTATACTATTTTTTCTGGGAATTCTCTAGTACTGGCCGAATAGGAACGGAAATGGGAAAGAAATTTTTTTGTCCCTTTTTTAGCCCATCTCAACCCGGATTGGCTAGAAAAAAAGCTAGAATGATGTTATTTAATTTTGAATTTTTGTAATAGTTTATTGGGAATTCTATAGCCTGGGTGGAGTAGAAATGGTAATCGGATCGGAATTTTTTTTCCCTTTTTTTGGCCCCTCCCAACCTGGTTTGGCCAGAAATAATGCAATAATAATTTTTTTAAATTTATTGAATTTTTTTACTATATTTTTGGGAATTCTCTAGCCCGTGTCGTGTAGAGAAATCGGAAAGAAATTTTTTTTATCCTTTTTTCCGGCCCGACCCAACCCGGATTGGCTAGAAAAAATGCAAGAATGTTATTATTTAATTTTTGTACTATTTTTTTGGGAATTCTATTGTACGGGTCGAGTATAAATGGAAATCGGAACGAAATTTTTTTTACCTCTTTTCTAGCCCGTTCTGACCCAGTTTGGCTAGAAATAAAGCTAAAATGATGTGCTTTTAATTTTTTGACTTTTTATAATATTTTTTTTGGAATTCTCTAGCACGGGCCGAGTAGGAACGGATATCGGAACAAAATTTTTTTTGCCTCTTTTTCAGCCCGTCCCGGCACGATTTCGCTAGAAATAAATCTTGAATGAAGTTTTTTTAATTTTTTGAATTTTTATTCTTTTTTTTTTGGGGGGAATTCTCTAGTGTGGGTCGAGTAGGAACGAAAATCGGAACGTAGTTTTTTTTCCTCTTTTTTGGCCCCTCCCGGCCCCGGTTGGCTTGAAATAATGTTAGAATTATTTTTTTTTTTGAATTTTTATACTATTTTTTTGTGAATTCTCTAATATGGGCCGAATAGGAATGGAAATGGGAACGAAATTTTTTTTACCTCTTTTTCAGCCCTCCCAATCCGGTTTGGCAAGAAATAAATTTAAAATGATGTTTTTAAATTTTTTGAATTTTTATTCAATTGTTTTGTGAATTCTTTTTCACGGGTCGGGTAGGAACATAAATTGGAACGAAATTTTTTTTCCCTCTTTTTCAGCCCGACCAAACCCAATTTGGCAAGAAATATAGCTAGAATGACGTTTGTAAATTTTTTTAATTTTTATAATATTTTTATTAGGAATTCTCTTGCCAGGGCCAAGTAGGAACAGAAATTTGAACATGAATTTTTTTACCTCTTTTTCAGCCCGTCCCGATCCGGTTTGGCTAGATTTCTCTACGCGACCCAGAGAATACCCAAAAATATAGTAAAAAAACTCAAAAGATTTTAGAAAATTATTATTGCTTTATTTCTGGCCAAACCGGGTTGGGACGGGCCAAAAAGGGGGGAAAAATTTTTCAATTTGATTACCGTTCCTATTCGGCCCGGGCTATAGAATTCCCAATAAACTATTATAAAAATTCAAAAAATTAAATAACATCATTCTGGCTTTTTTTTTCTAGCCAATCCGGGTTGGGATGGGCTGAAAAAGAGGCCAAAAAAATTTCTTTCCGATTTCCGCTCCTACTCGGCCCTTACTAGAGAATTCCCAAAAAAATAGTATAAAAATTCAAAAAAAAAAAAAAAATTAATTCTAACTTTATTTCAAGCCAACCGGGGCTGGGAGGGGCTGAAAAAGAAGAAAAGAAAATTACGTTCCGATTTTCGTTCCTACTCAACCCGCTCTAGAGAATTCCTAAAAAAAAAAAAAAAAATAGAATCAAAATTCAAAAAATTAAAAAACTTCATTCTATATTTATTTCTAGCCAAATCGTGCCAAGACGAGCTGAAAAAGAGGGAAAAAAAAATTTCGTTCCAATTTCCATTCCTACTCGGCCCTTGCTAGAGAATTCCAAAAAAAAATTATAAAATGTCAAAAAATTAAAAAACATCATTTTAGCTTTATTTCTAGCCAGACCAGGTTGGGACGGGCCAGAAAAGAGGTAAAAAAAATTTTGTTCCGATTTTCGTTTCTATTGGACCCGTACTATAGAATTCCCAAAAAAATAGAACAAAAATTAAAAAAAATATCATTCTTGCTTTTTTTTCTAGCCAATCCGGGTTGGGAGGGGCTGAAAAAGAGGAAATAAAATTTCTTTCTGATTTCCATTCCTACTCGGCCCGTACTAGAGAATTCCCAAAATAATAGTATAAAAATTCAAAAAAAAAAATTCTAACTTTATTTCAAGCCAACCGGGGCGGGGAGGGGCCGAAAAGGATGAAAAAAAAATTACATTCCGATTTTCGTTCCTACTCGACCTGCTCTAGAGAATTCTAAAAAAAAAAATAATAATAAAAATTCAAAAAATTAAAAAACTTAATTTAGATTTATTTCTAGCCAAATCGCGCCAGGATGGGCTGAAAAAGAGGCAAAAAAAAATTTCGTTCCGATTTCTGTTCCTACTCGGCCCGTGCTAGAGAATTCCAAAAAAAATTATAAAAAGTCAAAAAATTAAAAAAAAAGCATCATTTTAGCTTTATTTCTAGCCAAACCGGATCGGGACGGGCCAGAAAAGAGGTAAAAAAAATTTCGTTCTGATTTCCGAAACTACTTGACTCGTACAATAGAATTCCCAAAAAAATAGTACAAAAATTAAAAAAATTAAAAAATAACATTCTTGCTTTTTTTTCTAGCCAATCCGGGTTAAGACGCGCCCAAAAAAAGGATAAAAATATTTTCTTTCCGATTTCTCTACACAACATGGGCTAGAGAATTCCCAAAAATATAGTAAAAAGATTATTATTGCTTTATTTCTAGCCAAACCGGGTTGGGACGGGCCAGAAAAAAAATTTCGATCCGATTACCGTTCCTACTCGGCCCGGGCTATAGAATTCCCAATAAACTATTATAAAAATTCAAAAAATTAAATAACATCATTCTAGCTTTTTTTCTAGCCAATCCGGGTTGGGATGGGTTGAAAAAGAAGCAAAAAAAATTTCTTTCCGATTTCCGTTCTTACTCAGCCCATACTAGAGAATTCCCAAAAAAAATAGTATAAAAATTCAAAAAAAAAAAATTCTAACTTTATTTCAAGCCAACCGGGGCCAAAAAAGGGGGAAAAAAAAATTATGTTCCGATTTTCATTCCAACTTGACCCGCTCTAGAGAATTCCCAAAAAAAAAAAAAAAGAATAAAAATTCAAAAAATTAAAAAACTTCATTCTAGATTTATTTCAAGCCAAATCGCGCCAGGACGGGTTGAAAAGGAGGCGAAAAAAAATTTCGTTCCGATTTCCATTCCTACTCGACCCGTGCCAGCGAATTCCAAAAAAAAATATTATAAAAAGCCAAAAATTTGAAAAACATCATTTTAGCATTATTTCTAGCCAAACTGGGTAGGGACGGGCCAGAAAAGAGGTAAAAAAAATTTCATTCCAATTTCCATTTCTACTCGAGCCGTATAATAGTACCCATAAAAAATAGTATAAAAATTAAAAATTTTAAAAAATATCATTCTTGCTTTTTTTTAGCCAATCCGGGTTGGGACGGGCCGAAAAAAAAGGGTAAAAAAAATTTCTTTCCAATTTCTTTACACGACCCGGGCTAGAGAATTCCCAAAAATATAGCAAAAAAATTCAAAAGATTTAAAATGATGCGGGAGATGCAAGAAAATTATTATTTAGTATTATTTATGTTTACAAGTCAATTGTATTTTTATGTTTTAGGTCCTATTAGTTTATTAGGCTATTAGTGTTTTAATTTAGAAGCAATATTATTTTTGTAATAAGGGTTTCCTAGCCAATTAGAACTAGGGTTTAGCAATTCTTTATAAGCAACCTATTGTACTCCTTGAGAAGATAGTTGATATTTTGATGAATGAAAAAAATGGTTGTTTGGTCTCTCTTTTGGTTTGGTGTTGACTCCAGGTCCACTCTAGGTGTTGACTTCTAATGGTTTCTCTGCTTGGTGCTGACTCCAAGCCTTAGGTGCTGATTCCTAGGTCATATCAATTTATTTTATTGTTATTTCAGTTTTGTTCAGGTTGTCCTGTGTCACCCATACACACACTTTTCTTTCTCTACAATTAAAGCCAACCCCACCAGGTTCTTTTAACAAAACATAGCTCAACAAAGGCCTAAGCAAAGCACTGAAATTTGAACGTACATGCCCCTCTTAGCAACAAAAATAAGACAATTATACAACAATTAACAATAAAACAAAGCAAGCCCATTAATTAATTAAGCATGTTATTCAGATTAGCTTGGCAACTATATTAAGTTCTTAGACTAGGATTGGAATTATAATTAAAATTTCCATAACATTGGTGCTCACCTCAGCTACAAAATATAAGACAGATACAATAATAAACAAACTCCATTTAAAATCAAGCAAGCCTGTTAATTCATAATAAATCTTAATATTCAATTCAAATGAGCTTGGCAATCATATTAAGGTCCTAGAACTACTAGTATTACAATTTAGGATTTGAATATTCCCAAGCAATAATTAAAAGAAAAGGAAGTTGAATTGAGGAATTACGTATAATATGAACCCCAACAACAACAACAATATAGAAAGTTTGGTTCGAATTAGAGTTTTGAAAACAATAGAGACATGTAGACTAGGGTTACCTTAATTTCAAGGGAATTAAAAATATAAAAGAAAATGAAAAAAGAAAAAGAAAAAAAGAAATACGATTCCTTATTATTAGGCTTCAAATCAAATTATGTTTAGGTTATGGCCTCCTTGGCCTATAATGTTCGATGTTGAATGAAAGCCCCCAAACGAAGAATGAAAAGACACCAAACAAACAAGAAGGAGAAAATTTTTCAGATTTTGATTATGTTGACACGTTGTCACAAAAAAAATCTCTATACCAACAAAGACAAAAATAGGAGACATAAAGATGCAGTCCCTAATTCGAACCAGTCAATGACAATTTATAAATTCTCTATACCAAGCAACAACAAAAAAATGCGGTCCTCAACATTATGTTTTAGTAGGGTTTCTTGCTCCATTCTAAGCAAACATAGCATCACAAAATTTCTAAGGTCCTAGCCAATGAGCTCTAGCTTAAATGGCAATTCTGCTTCCAACAATAAAGGAAAGTAGTGTGAGGTCATGATTCAAAAACCGCCGAGTGCATGTATAACTATTTACCAATCCAAAAAACAACAAAACTCTAAGGTTTCATTTTTTTTTTTTTTGGCATAAACTGTTTTTGTGTTTTCAGGTATTTGGTGTGCTAGAAAATTTTAGTCAACGGAAAATTACAGCAAATAGACAGAACACTTTACACTTTTTTATTTATTTATTATAATAAATTGAAAAAGACTTGCATAAACAGTTTTCTGAAAAAGACTTGCATATCCATATCCCTACGATGACCGTTGCTATTGGCTTAGCCACTTCCCCTTGCCGCGCCACCCATTGGCCACCAATTGCTAACCATCACTGCCACTAACCACTAGCCACCAACTGTTACAAGGTCCAAGTCCACCTGATTCCTAGCAGGTCATCATTACATGCTCGCTGTAAATCATTGGCTACCAGCCACCACTTCGCCTGCCTGATGCCATCATCAATTGTTGACCATGTAGAGTCCAAATGACCTAAAAGGGGTCAAATAATTTTTCCAAACACCTAATATTCATCTCTCTATTTCAATACATTCTAGAAATGATACCAACCAAAATCGAATAACGATTGTAACACATTTGATATCATATTAAAGATATTTTGATTACCTAGACTGAGTGAACTCCTGCATAACAACTACAATTTCCCTTACAAGTTGCATAACGAAACTGGTTCCTACAAGCATGACATTTGCACACAAGTTATAATCTTCACAGTATAGAAAAGAATTGTAATTTGTAAGCGATAAGGGCAAGAAGCAAGCTATTCTTGTATTAGAGGAAGATGATATTGCAGCCAATGGACCAAGGTATAGTTCAAAATGGCATAGAAGCTAAAGTGGAATTATTGAGGAGGCAACTACAAGCCTTGATTGAACAGTTGAGAAGAGACAGGAAGATACAACAGAAATACTACCAGCATGATACTGCTGGAAGTGTAGCTTTATATGAGGAGGATTATGAACAACCTTTTGTTCATATTCCTAGGTGGAGATGAGAATTACGACCACAATCCTGTGATCGTTCAACCAAAGATGCCAAACCAGAATTGGGACAAGATTTGAGATTGAATTCCCTGAATTTGATGGCAACTTGGATCATGAGGAGTTTTTTGATTGGCTTAGCCAAGTTGAAGAGATCTTTGCTTGTTATGATATTCCAAAATCCAAGAAAGTTAAATTGGCAGCTACTAATTTCAGAGGCAACGCAAGATCTTGGTAGGAGCAATTGAAGATTCAAAGATTGAGGGGAGGAAAAATCAAGATTCAAAGTTAGGAGAAGCTAAAACAGAAACTCAGGAAGCAATTTTTTCTGTACAGCCACATCTAAACCCACTAAAGCAAGAATGTCATTTTTTAATTTTTTTGAATTTTTTTACTATTTTTTTGGGAACGGTGTAACTTAGGTTGGGAGAAATGATACCCGGAATGAAATTTTTTTTTGGGAATGCCCTAAGATGGGTAGGGTAGAAACTGTACTTGGTTCGAGAAAATTTTTTACACTTTTCTTGTCTATCCTGATCTGTTTTGGCCATAAATAAAGCGAGAATGAAGTTTTTTAATTTTTTGAATTTTTTACAATTTTTTATGGAACATCGTAGCTTGGGTTGGAAAAACGGTTCCCGGAACGAAATTTCTTTTTACCTCATTTTCTTCTTGTCCTAGCCTGCATTGGCATAAAATTTTGGAAGAACATTATTTTTAAATTTTTTTTGAATTATTTTAACATTTTTTTAGAAAAAACTTTAGCAAGGGTAAGGTAGAAGCTGTAACCGGTTCGAAAAAATTTTTATCCCTTTTTCGTCCTATCTTGAGCCGTTTTGGCCATAAATAAAGTGAGAATGATGTTTAATTTTTTGAATTTTTTTGCTATTTTTTTCGAAACGCAGTAACTTGGGTCGGGTGGAGCGGGTACCGGGAACGGAATTTTTTTTTTTTAACTCGTTTTCTACTTGTTCTAAACCAGTTTGGCTTTAAATTTTGGTAGAACAATATTTGTAATTTTTTTTGAATTATTTTAATATTTTTTTGAATTTTTTTGAGCAAGCTCTAACAAGGGTAAGGCAGAAACTGTACTCGGTTCGAAAATAATATTATTGCTTTTTCAGTCTATCCAGGTTTATTTTGGACATAAATAAAGTGAGAATGATTTTTTTAATTTTTTTAAAATTTTTTTGGGAAAGCTGTAGCTTGGGTTGGGATAAACAGTATCTGGAACGAAATTTTTATTTACCTCGTTTTTCTTCTTGTGCTAGCCCGGTTTGGCTTGAAATTTTGGCAAAATAGCATTTTTAATTTATTTGGATTATTTCAATATTTTTTTTAGAAAGCTATAGCAAGGGTAAGGTAGAAACTGTAGTCGGTTCGAAAATTTTTTTATTGGTTTTTCGGACTATCCTAATCCGTTTAGGCCATAAATAAAGTGAGAATGATGTTTTTCAATTTTTTGAATTTTTTTTGGAACGTTGTAATGTGGGTCGGGAGAAACGGTACCCAGAAAGAAGTTTTATTTTACCTCATTTTCTTCCATTGCTAGCCCGGTTTGGCTTGAAATTTAGGCTGAACCATATTTTTAATTTTTATGAATTATTTTAATATGTTTTTTGAATTTTTTTGAGAATGCACTAGCAAGGGTTGGGTAGAAACTGTACTTGGTTCGAAAAAAATTTTCTCGCTTATTCGGCCTGTCCGGGTTTGTTTTCACCATAAATAAAGCGAGAATGATGTTTTTTAACTTTTTGAATTTTTTTTGTTATTTTTTTGGGAAAGCTGTAACTTGGGTCGGGAGAAACGGTACTCGAAACGAAATTTCTTTTTGTCTCGTTTTCTTCTTGTCCTGACCCAGTTTGGCTTGAAATGAGGGCATAAAAATATTTTTAATATTTTTGAATTATTTTAATATTTTTTTTGAATTTTGTAAGTTAGAAACTGTACTCTGTTCGAAAAAATATTTAGCGCTTTTTTGGCCAATCTTGGCCCGTTTTTTCCATAAAAAAGGGCAAGAATGATCTTTTTTGAATTTTTTTACTTTCTTTTTGGGAACCCTGTAACTTGGGTCAGGAGAAACGGTATCCGGAACGAAATTTATTTTTATCCGGTTTTCTTGTTATCCTGGATTGGATTGGCTTCAAATTTTGGAAGAACAATATTTTTAACTTTTTTGAATTATTTTAATTTTTTTTGAGAAACCTCTAGTAAGGATGAGGTAGGAATTTGAATATTTTTAACTTTTTTGAATTTTTTTAATATTTTTTTTGAAATTTTTTGAGAAAGCTCTAGCAAGGTTTTGGTAGAAACTGTATTCGGTTCGAAAATTTTTTTCTCTGTTTTTCAACCTATCCTGGTCCATTTTGGTCATAAACCGGTTTGGCTTTAAATTTTGGCAAAACAATACTTTTTATTTTTTTGAATTATTTTAATATTTTTTCTGAATTTTTTTGAGAATGCTAGTAAGGATAAGTGAGAAACTGTACTCGGTTCAAAAAAATATTTATCACTTTTTCGGCCTATCCTGGTCCATTTTAGCTACAAATAAAGCAAGAATGATGTTTTTGAATTTTTTGAATTTTTTTACTATTTTTTTTTTGAACTCTGTAAGATTGATCGAGAGAAACGGTACTTGGAACAAAATTTTTTTTTATCTCGTTTTCTTCTTAGTCTAGCCCAGTTTGGCTTGAAATTTAGGCAGTACGTTATTTTTAATTTTTTTGGATTATTTTAATATATTTTTTGAATTTTTTTGATAATGCTCTAGAAGGGGAAGGTAGAAACTTTACTCGGTTCGAAAAAAAATTTTATCGCTGTTTCTGTCTGTCCTGATCCATTTTGGCCATAAATAAAGCGAGAATGAAGTTTTTTAATTTTTTGAATTTTTTTAGTATTCTTTTGGGAACGCTGTAGCTTGGGTCAGGAGAAACGGTACCCGAAACGAAATTTCTCTTTATCTTGTTTTCTTCTTATGCTGGCTTGGTTTGGCTTGAAATTTAGGCAAAACAATATTTATAATTTTTTTGAATTATTTTAATATATTTTTTTAATTTTTTTGGGAAAGCTCTAGCAAGGGTAAGGTAAAAATTGTACTCAGTTTGAAAATTTATTTTTCGCTATCTCAGCCTAACCTTGTCCGTTTTGTTCTTGAATTTCTTCTTATCTCGTTTTCTTCTTGTCCTAAACCAGTTTGGCTTTAAATTTTGGAAGAACAATATTTTTAATTTTTTTTGAATTACTTTAAGATTTTTTTGACAAAGCTCTAGTAAGGGTAAGGTAGAAACTGTACTCGTTCTTCTTGTCCTAAACCGGTTTGGATTGAAATTTGGAAAGATCCATATTTTTAATATTTTTGACTTATTTTAATATTTTTTTTTGAATTTTTTTTAGAATTCCCTAGCAAGGGTAAGGTAGAAACTATACAAGGTTCATAAAACATTTTCTCACTTTTTCGACCTGTCCTGGTCCAGTTTAGTTAGAAATAAAGTAAGAATGATGTTTTTGAATTTTTTTACTATTTTTTTTTGAACGCTGTAACTTGGGCCGAGAGAAACGGTACCGGGAACGAAATTTCTTTTTACCTCGCTTTCTACTTGTCCTAGCCTGGATCGGCATGAAATTTTGGAAGAACAATATTTTTAATTTTTTTTTTTTTTTGAAATTTTATGAGAATCTAGCAAGGGTAAGGTAGAAACTGTACTTGGTTTGGAAAATTTTTTATCGCTTTTTTCATGTATCCTGGTCCGTTTAGGACATAAATAAAGTGAGAATGCTGTTTTTAATTTTTTTTAATTTTTTTGCTATTTTTTTTTGAAACACTGTAACTTGGGTCGGGAGAAACAGTACCCGGAATGAAGTTTCTTTTTATCTTATTTTCTTCTTGCCCTGAATTGGTTTGGCTTGTAATTTTGGCAGAGCAATATTTTTAAATTATTTTAATTTTTTTTGAATTTTTTTGATAAAACTCTAACAAGGGTAAGGTAAAAACAGTACTCGGTTCGAAAAAAATTTTATCACTTTTTTTGGACTATCCTGGTCCGGTTTGGTCAGAAATAAAGCGAGAACAATTTTTTTTTTAATTTTTTGAGTATTATTACTATTTTTTTTTAACGCTGTAACTTGGGTCAGGCGAAACGGTAGACGGAACGAAATTTCTCTTTACCTCGTTTTCCTCTTGCCTGGGCCGGATTGGCGTAAAATTTTGGAAGAACAATATTTTTAATTTTTTAAAATTATTTTAACATTTTTTTTTTGACCAAACCGAACCGAGTGCAGTTTCTATCCCAGTCCATTTTGGCCTTAAATAAAGCAAGAATGACTTTTTTTAATTTTTTGAATTTTTTTACTATTTTTTTGGGAACGTTGTAACTTGGGTCAGGAGGAACAGTACTCGGAACGAAATTTCTTTTTACCTCGTTTACTTCTTGTCCTGACTCGGATTGGCATGAAATTTTGGAAGAACAATAATTTTAATTTTTTTGAATTATTTTAACATTTTTTTTTAATTTTTTTCGAGAAGCTATAGCAAGGGTAAGGTAGAAATTTACTCGGTTCGAAAAAATTATTATCGCTTTCCCAGCCACCTATCTTGGTCTGTTTGGGCCATAACTAAAGTGAGAATGATGTTTTTTAATTTTTTGAATTTCTTTACTATTTCTTTGGGAATGCTGTAACGTGGGTTAGAATGATGTTTTGAAATTTTTTTTATTATTTTTTTGGGAATGCTGTAACGTGGGTTGTGAGAAACGGTACCCAGACTAAAATTTCATTTTTTCTCATTTTCTTCTTGTGTTGGCTCGGTTTGGCTTGAAATCTTCGCAGAACAATATTTTTAATTTTTTTTTGAACTGTTTTAACATATTTTTTGAATTGTTTTGATATTGCTCTAGCACGGGTTGGGTAGAAACTGTACTTAGTTCGAAATTTTTTTTTTCGCTTTTACTTTCCGTCCTGGTCTGTTTTGGCCTTAAATAAAGCGAGATTGATGTTTTTTAATTTTTTGAATTTTTTTGGGAATGCAGTAACGTGGGTTAGGAGAAACGGTACTCATAATGAAATTTCTTTTTATTTCGTTTTCATCTTGTGCTGGCCCGGTTTGGCTTTAAATTTAGGCAAAACAATATTTTGAATTTTTTTCAATTATTTTAATATATATTTTGAATTTTTTTGAGAATGCAGTAGCAAGGGTCGCATAGAAACTGTATTCGGTTCGAAAAAATTTTTATCACTTTTTTTGCCTATCCTGGTCTGTTTTCGACATAAGTAAGGTGAGGATAATGTTTTTTAATTTTTTGAATTTTTTTACTATTTTTTTGGGAATGCGGTAGCTTGGGTCGGGTGAAACAGTACTCGGAACGAAATTTCTTTTTATGTCATTTTCTTCTTGTGCTGTCCCGGTTTGGCTTGAAATGCAGAGCAATATTTTTAATATTTTTATATTATTTTAATATAGTTTTTGAATTTTTGTAAGAATGCTCCAAAAAGGGTTGGGTAGAATAAAAAGTGAATAAAGTTTTTTCATTTTTCAAGCTTTTTTGCTATTTTTTTGGGAAATCTGTAACTTGGATCGAGAGAAACGATACCCGGAACGAAAATTTCTTTTTTCGCTTTTTCTTTCTGTCCTAGTTTGTTTTTTCCTTAAATAAAGCGAGAATGATGTTTTTCAATTTTTTGAATTTTTTTGCTATTTTTTTGGGAAAGCTGTAATGTGGGTCAGGACAAATAGTACCCGGAATGAAATTTGTTTTTATCTCGTTTCCTTCTTGTCTTGTACTTGGTTCGAAAAAAATTTTATTGTTTTTTTGTCCTATCCTGGTCCGTTTTGGCCATAAATAAAATGAGAATGTTATTTCTTAATATTTTGAATTTTTTTGCTAATTTTTTTGGGAACGCAGTAACTTGGATCGGGTGAAACGGTATTTGAAAGAAATTTCTTTTTATCTTATTTTCTTTTTGTCCTAAACTGGTTTGGCTTTAAATTTTGGCAAAACAGTATTTTTAATTTTTTTTGAATTTTTTTAATATTGTTTTTGAATTTTTTTTAGAAAGTTTTAGCATGGGTAAGGTAGAAACTGTACTCGGTTCAAAAAAATATTTATCATTTTTTCGGCCTATCCCAGTCCGTTTTGGCCTTAAATAAAGCGAGAATGACTTCTTTGAATTTTTTAACAACTTTTTTCGGAACACTGTAACTTGGGTCGTGAGAAGCGATACCCAGAACGAAATTTCTCTTTATCTCGTTTTCTTCTTGTGCTGGCTCGGTTTGGCTTGAAATTTAGGCATAATAATAATTTTAATTTTTTAAAATAATTTTAATTTTTTTTTTTGAATTTATTTGAGAAAAATCTAGCAAGGGTAAGGTAGAAACTGTACTAGGTTCGATTTTTTTTTTTTTCACTCTCTCGACCTATCCTGGTCCGTTTTGGCCATAACTGAAGTGAGAATGGCTTTTTTTTTTTTTTTTTTTTTTTTTTTTTGAATTTTTATACTATTTTTTTAGGAACATTGTAACTTGGGTTGGGAGAAACGGTGCCCAGAACGAAATTTCTTCTTTTCACATTTTCTTCATGTACTGGCACAAGAATGGCTTGATATTTTGGAAGAACAATATTTTTGATATTTTTGAATTATTTTAATATATTTATTGATTTTTTTTGAGAACGATCTGGCAAGGGTTGAATAGAAATTGTACTTGGTTTGAAAAAAATTTTTGGCCTTAAATAAAGCGAGAATGATGTTTTTCAATTTTTTTGAATTTTTTTGGGAACGCTATAATGTGGGTCGGGAGAAACGGTATCAGGAACGAAATTTCTTTTTATCTCGTTTTCTTCTTGTCTAGCCCGGTTTTCCTTGAAATTTAGGCAGAACAATATTTTTAATTTCTTTTTAGTTATTTTAATATTTTTTTTGGATTTTTTTGAGAATGCTCTAGCATGGGTAACGTAGAAACTGTACTCAGTTCGAATTTTTTTTTCTTTCACTTTTTTGGCCTATTCTTGTCCGTTCTGGCCTTAAAAAATGCGAGAATGATATTTTTTGAATTTTTTAACTATTTTTTTGGGAACGCTGGAATATGGTTCCGGAGAAACGGTACTCGGAACGAAATTTATTTTTATCTCTTTTTGTTCTTGTCCTGGCCTAGATTTGCTTGAAAATTTTGTAGAACAATATTTTTAATTTTTTCGAATTATTTTAATATTTTTTTTAAATTTTTTTTTGAAAGCTCTAACAAGGGTAAGGTATAAACTGTACATGGTTCGAAAATATATTTATCACGTTTTTGGCCTATCCCTGGTCTATCTTGGTAATAAATATGACAATAATGATGTTTTTTAATTTTTTGAATTTTTTTACTATTTTTTTGGGAACGCTGTACTTTGGGTCGGGAGAAACATTGCCCAAAACGAAATTTTTATTTACCTCATTTTCTTCTTGTGCTGGCACGGTTTGTCTTGAAATTTAGGCAGAACGTTATTTCTAATTTTTTTGAAATATTTTAATATATTTTTTGAAATTTTTTGAGAATGCTCTAGCAAGGGTTAGTTAGAAACTGTACTCGGTTCGAAAAAATTTTTACCGCTTTTTCAGCCTATCCTTATCTTTTTTGGCCATAAATAAAGTGAGAATGATGTTTTTAAATTTTTTTGCTATTTTTTTTGGAAACGCTGTAACTTAGGTCGGGAGAAACAGTACCCGAAACGAAATTTCTCTTTAGCTCGTTTTCTTCTTGTGCTGGCCTGGTTTGACTTGAAATTTAGACAGAATGATATTTTTAATTTTTTTGAATTATTTTAATATATTTTTTGAATTTTTTTGAGAATGCTCTAGCAAGGGTTAGGTAGAAACTATGCACGGTTCGAAAAATTATTTATCGCTTTTTCTGCATATCCTGGTCCCTTTTAGCCTTAAATAAGGCAAGAATGATGCTTCCTAATTTTTTGAATTTTTTAACTATTTTTTTGGGAATGCTGTAACTTTGGTCGGGAGACACGGTACCCGCAACAAAATTTCTTTTTATCTCGTTTTCTTCTTGTCTTGAACCGGTTTGGCTGGATATTTTGGCAGAATAGTATTTTTAATATTTTTGAATTTTTTAAATATTTTTTTTTTGAATTTTTTTAGAAATTTCTAGGGTAAGGTAGAAACTGTACTCGGTTAGAAAGAGAATTTATCACTTTTTTGGCCTATCCTTGTCGGTTTGGACAGAAATAAAGCGAGAATGATGTTTTTTAATTTTTTGAATTTTTTCTTACTATTTTTTGGGAAATGCTGTAACTTGGGTCAAGAGAAACGATACCCGGAATGAAATTTTTTTTTACCTCGTTTTCTTCTTGTCCTAGCCCAGAATGGTATGAAATTTTGGAAGAATAATATTTTTGATTTTTTAAAATTATTTTAACATTTTTTTTGAACTATTTTGGGAAAGCTCTACCACGGGCAAGGTAGAAACTGTAACCGGTTCGAAAAAATATTTACCGTTTTTTCGGCCTATCCCGGTTCCAAGAGTGAATGATTTTTTTTAATTTTTTGAATTCTTTTTACTATTTTCTTGGGAATGCTGCATCTTGGGTCGGGAGAAACGGTACCCGGAATGAAATTTCTCTTTATCTTGTTTTCTTCTTATGCTGGCTTGGTTTGGCTTGAAATTTAGGCATAACAATATTTTTAATTTTTTTCAATAATTTTATCTTTTTTTTTTTAATTTTTTTGAGAAAAATCTAGCAAGGGTAGGGTAGAAATTGTACTCGGTTTGAATTTTTTTTTTTTTTTTTTTTTTTCCGTTTTCTCGGCCTGATCCGTTTTGGCCTTAAATAAAGCGAGAATGACTTTTTTTAATTTTTTAAATTTTTTTACTATTTTTTTGGGAACGCTGTAGCTTGGGTCGGGAGAAACGGTACTCGGAACGAAATTTCTTTTTGTCCCGTTTTCTTCTTGCACTAGCAAGAGATTGGCTTGAAATTTTGGAAGAACAATATTTTTAATTTTTTTGAATTATTTTAATTTTTTTTTGAATTTTTTTGAGAAAGCTCTAGCAAGGGTAAGGTAAAAACTGTATTCGGTTCGAAAAAATATTTATCACTTTTTAACCCTACCCTAGTCCATTTTTGCCATAAATATGGTAAGAATGATGTTTTTGAATTTTTTTTTCTATTTTTTTGGGAACGCTGTAACGTGGGTCAGGAGAAACGGTACCCAGAACAAAAATTTCTCTGTATCTCGTTTTCTTCCCTTGCTAGCCCGGTTTGGCTTGAAATTTAGGTAGAACAATATTTTTAATTTTTTGAATTATTTTAATATATTTTTTGAATTTTTTTGAGAATGATCTAGCAAGGGTTGGGCAGAAATTGTACTTGGTTCGAAAAAAATATTTTGCCTTAAATTAAGTGAGAATGATGTTTTTTAATTTTTTGAATTTTTTTGGGAACGCTGTAATATGGGTGGAGAGAAACGGTATCCGGAACGGAATTTCTTTTTATCTAGTTTTCTTCTTGTCTAGCACGGGTTGGCTTTAAATTTAGGAAGAACAATATTGTTAATTTTTTTGAATTTTTTTAAAATTTTTTTTTGAATTTTTTTGAGAAAGCTCTAACAAGGGCAAGGTAGAAACTGTGCCTGTTCGAAAAAAATATTTATCGCTTTTTCAGCCTATCCTAGTCCATTTTGGCCATAAATACGGCAAGAATGATGTTTTTTAATTTTTTGAACTTTCTTACCTTTTTTTTGGGAACGCTGTAACGTGGGTTGGGAGAAACGGTACCCAGAACAAAAATATTTTTTTTGAATTTTTTTGAGATAGCTCTAGCAAGGGTAAGGTAGAAACTATACTCGGTTCGAAAAATATTTTCTCACCTTTTTAGCCTATCCTGGTCCGTTTTGGTCAGAAATAAAGCGAGAATAATGTTTTTGAATTTTTTTACTATTTTTTGGGAACGATGTAACCTGGGTCAGGAGAAACAGTACCCGGAATGAAATTTCTTTTCATGTCGTTTTCTTATTGTCCCAACCTGGTTTGGCTTGTAATTAGGGCAAAAAAATATTTTTAATTTTTTTTAATTATTTCCATATTTATTTCGAATTTTTTTTTGAATGCTCTAAACTTGTACTTATTTTAGAAAATGTACTTAGTTCGTAAATTTTTTTTCACTTTTGTCTCCTATTATTGTCCGTTCAGGCCTTAAACAAAGTGAGAATGATATTTTTTGAATTTTTTTACTATTTTTTTGGGAACACACTTGGTTCCAGAGAAACGGTACCTGGAACGAAATTTATTTTTAAATATTTTTCCTCTTGTCTTGGCCCAGATTGGGTTGAAATTTTTGTAGAACAATATTCTTAATTTTTTTGAATTATTTTAATATATTTTTTTAATTTTTTTTAGAAAGCTCTAACAATGGTAAGGCAGAAACTGTACTCGGTTCGAAAATATATTTATCACGTTTTCGGCCTATCCTGGCCCTTCTTGGCCATAAATATGGCAATAACGTTTTTTTTTTAATATTTTGAATTTTTTTAATAATTTTTTGGGAACACTGTAGCTTGGGTTGGGAGAAACAATACCCGAAACGAAATTCTATTTACCTCGTTTTCTTCTTATGCTGGCCCGGTTTGACTTGAAATTTAGGCAGAATGATATTTTTAATTTTTTTGAAATATTTTAACATATTTTTTGATTTTTTTTGAGAATGCTCTAGCGATGGTAAGGTAGAAACTGTATTCGGTTCGAAAAACATTTTCTCACCTTTTCGGCCTATCCTGATCCGTTTTGGTCAAAAATAAAACGAGAATGATGCTTTTGAATTTTTTTACTAGTTTTTTGGGAACAATGTAACCTGGGTCAAGAGAAACAGTACCCGGAATGAAATTTCTTTTCACGTCGTTTTCTTATTGTCCCGGCCTGGCTTGGCTTGTAATTAGGGCAAAACAATATTTTTAATTTTTTTTAATTATTACAATATTTATTTCGAATTTTTTGTGAATGCTCTAAAATTATGCTTATTTTAGAAACTGTACTCAGTTCGTAAATTCTTTTTCACTTTTGTGGCCTATTCTTGTCCGTTCTGGCCTTAAACAAAGTGAGAATGATATTTTTTGAATTTTTTTAATATTTTTTTGGGAACGCTATAACTTGGTTCCGGAGAAACGATACCTGGAACGAAATTTATTTTTATCTATTTTTCTTCTTGCCCTGGCCCAGAATGGCTTGAAATTTTTGCAGAACAATATTCTTAATTTTTTTGAATTACTTTAATATTTTTTTGAATTTTTTTGTGAAAGCTCTAACAAGGGTAAGGTAGAAACTGTACTTGGTTTGAAAAAAATATTTATCGCGTTTTCAGCCTATCCTGATCCACTTTGGCCATAAATATGGCAAGAATGATGTTTTTTAATTTTTTGAATTTTTTTACCATTTTTTTGGGAACGCTGTAATGTGAGTCGAGAGAAACGGTACCCGAAACAAAAATTTCTCTGTATCTTGTTTTCTTCTTGTGCTAGCCCAGTTTGACTTGAAATTTAGGTAGAACAATATTCTTAATTTTTTGAATTATTTTAATATATTTTTTGAATTTTTTTGAGAATGGTCTAGCAAGGGTTGGGTAGAAATTGTACTTGGTTCGAAAATTTTTTTTGGCATTAAATAAAGCGAGAGTGATGTGTTTTAATTTTTTGAATTTTTTTTGGGAACGCTGTAATGTGGGTTGGGAGAAACGGTATCCGGAACGAAATTTCTTTTTATCTCGTTTTCTTCTTGTCTGGCTCGGTTTGGCTTGAAATTTAGGCAGAACAATATTTTTAATTTCTTTTGTGTTATTTTCATATTTTTTTTGAATTTTTGAGAATTCTCTAGCATTGGTAAGGTAGAAACTGTACTCTGTTCGAAATTTTTTTTTTTTTTTTTTCACTTTTTTGGCCTATTCTTGTCCGTTCTGGCCTTAAACAATGTGAGAATGATATTTTTTGAATTTTTGTACTATTTTTTTAAGAACGCTGTAACTTGGTTACGGAGAAACGGTACCCGGAACGAAATTTATTTTTATCTCTTTTTCTTCTTGTCCTGGCCCAGATTGGCTTGAAATTTTTGTATAACAATATTTTTAATTTTTTTGAATTATTTCAATATGTTTTTTTAATTTTTTTGAGAAAGCTCTAACAAGTGTAAGGTAGAAACTGTACTCGGTTCAAAAATATATTTATTGCGTTCTCGGCCTATCCTGGTCCGTCTTGGCCATAAATATGGCAATAAAGATGTTTTTTAATTTTTTAAAATTTTTTACTATTTTTTTGGGATCGCTGTAGCTTGAGTCGGGAGAAACAGTACCCGAAACGAAATTTCTATTTACTTTGTTTTCTTCCTGTGCTGGGCCGGTTTCACTTGAAATTTAGGCAGAACGATATTTTTAATTTTTTTGAAATATTTTAATATATTATTTGAATTTTTTTGAGAATGCTCTAGCAAGGGTAGGGTAGATACTGTACGCGGTTCGAAAATTTTTTTATTGTTTTTGTCTACCTGCCCTTCTCCCTTTTTTATTGTTTCTTTTTTTCTTGTTTTTCTCTTGTCCTGGGGTTTGGATTGAAATTTGGGAAGAATAGTATTTTTAATTTTTTTGACTTATTTTAAAATTTTTTTTTGAATTTTTTTTGAGAATGCTCTAGCGAGGGTAAGGGCGGAATTGTACTCGGTTCGAAAAACATTTTCTCACCTTTTCGCCCTATCCTGGTCCGTTTTGGTTAGAAATAAAGCGAGAATAATATTTTTGAATTTTTTTACTATTTTTTTGGGAACGATGTAATCTGGGTCAGGAGAAACAGTACTCGGAATGAAATTTTTTTTCATGTCATTTTCTTATTGTCCTAGCCTGGTTTGGCTTGTAATTAAGGCAGAGCAATATTTTTAATTATTTTAATGTTTATTTCGAATTTTTTTGTGAATGATCTAGCAAGGGTAAGGTTGAAACTGTACTCGGTACGAAAAAATTTTAATCGTTTTTTGGCCTATCCAGTTCTTTTTTGGACACAAAGAAAGCGAGAATAATGTTTTCTAATTTTTTGAATCTTTTACTAATTTTTTTAGGAACGCTGTGACTTGGGTCAGGAGAAACGGTATTTTGAACAAAATTTCTTTTTATCTCATTTTCTTTTTGTCCTGAACTGGTTTGCCTGGAAATTTTGGCAGAACAGTATTTTTAAAATTTTTGATTTTTTAAAAAAAAAATTTGAATTTTTTTTAGAAATCTCTAGCGAGGGTAAGGTAAAAACTGTACTAGGAATATAATTTCTTTTCATGCCATTTTCTTATTGTCCTGGCCTGGTTTGGCTTGTAATTAGGGTGGAACAATATTTTTATTATTTTAATATTTATTTCGAATTTTTTTGTGAATGCTCAAGCAAAGGGTAAGGTAGAAACTGTACTTGGTACGAAAATATTTTAATCATTTTTTGGCCTATCCAGTTCTGTTTTGGACACAAAGAAAGCAAGAATAATGTTTTCTAATTTTTTGAATCTTTTACTGATTTTTTTTGGAGCACTGTAACTTGGGTCGGGAGACAATGTACCCACAATGAAATTTCTTTCTATCTCATGTCCTGACCCAGCTTGGCTTGAAATTTCGGCAGAACAATATTTTTGATTTTTTTATAATTTTTTTAAGTATAATCTAGCGAGGATAAGTTAAAAACTGTACTTGGTTTGAAAAAAAATTTCTCACTTTTTTAGCCTACCTACTCACTTTTTACCATAAATAAAGTGAAAATGATGTTTTTTAATTTTTTGAATTTTTCTGTTATTTTTTCGGGAACGTTGTAACTTGGGTCGGGAGAAATGGTACCCGAAACAAAATTTCTTTTTATCTCGTTTTCTTCTTGTCCTGAACCAGTTTGGCTGGAAATTTTGGTAGAACAGTATTTTTAATATTTTTGAATTTTTTAAATAATTTTTTTGCATTTTTTTTAGAAAGCTCTAGCAATGGTAAGGTAGAAACTGTACTCGGTTCGAAAATGAATTTATCACTTTTTTGGCCTATCCTGGTTTGGTTTGGTCAGAAATAAAGTGAGAATGATGGTTTTTAATTTTTTGAATTTTTCTTACTATTTTTTTGGGAACGCTGTAAATTGGGTTGGGAGAAACGAAATTTCTTTTTACCTTGTTTTCTTCTTTTCCTAGCCTGGAATGGTATGAAATTTCGGAGGAATAATATTTTTGATTTTTTAAAATTATTTTAACATTTTTTCTGAATTTTTTTGAGAAAGCTCTAGCAAGGGTAATGTAGAAATTGTACTTGGTTCGAAAAAATATTTATCACTTTTGTGGCCTATCCTAGTCCATTTTGGCCATGAATAAAGTAAGAATGATGTTTTTTAATTTTTTGAATTTTTTTTCTTTTTTTTGGGAACGCTGTAACGTGGGTCGGGAGATACGGTATTCGGAAGGAAATTTCTTTTTATCTTGTTTTCTTCTTGTCCTGGCCCGGTTTGGCTTGAAATTTTGTAGGAACAATATTTTTAATTTTTTTGAATTATTTTTACATTTTTTTTTCGAATTTTTTTGAGAAAGCTCTAGCATGGGCAAGGTAGAAACTGTAATCGGTTCGAAAAAATATTTATCATTTTTTCGGCCTATCCCGGTCCGTTTTGGCCTTAAATAAAGCGTGAATTACTTTTTTTAATTTTTTGAATTCTTTAACTATTTTCTTGTGAACACTCTATCTTTGGTCGGGAGAAACGGTACTCGGAACGAAATTTCTCTTTATCTCGTTTTCTTCTTGTGCTGCCTTGGTTTGGCTTGAAATTTAGGCATAACAATATTTTTAATTTTTTTGAATAATTTTATCTTTTTTTTTAAATTTTTTTGAGAAAAATATAGCAAGGGTGTAAGGTAGAAACTGTATTCGGTTCGAAATTATTTCTTTCTTGCTTTCTTGGCCTATCCTGATCCGTTTTGGCCTTAAATAAAGCGAGAATAACTTTTTTTAATTTTTTGAATTTTTTTACTATTTTTTTGGGAATGCTGTATCTTGGGTCGGGAGAAACGGTACCCAGAACGAAATTTCTTTTTATCTCGTTTTCTTCTTGTACTGGCACGAGATTGGCTTGAAATTTTGGAAGAACAATATTTTTAATTTTTTTGAATTATTTTAATATTTTTTTTGAATTTTTTTGAGAAAGCTCTAGCAAGGGTAAGGTAGAAACTGTACTCGGTTCAAAAAAATATTTATCGCTTTTTCAGCCTATCCTAGTCCATTTTGGCCATAAATATGGCAAGAATGATGTTTTTGAATTTTTTTGGGAACGCTGTAACGTGGGTCGGGAGAAATGGTACCCGGAACAATAATTTCTCTGTATCTTGTTTTCTTCTTGTGCTAGCCCGGTTTGGCTTGAAATTTAGGCAGAATAATATTTTTAATTTTTTGAATTATTTTAATATATTTTTTGAATTTTTTTTAGAATGATCTAGCAAGGGTTGGGTAGTAATTGTACTTGGTTCGAAAAAAATTTTTGGCCTTAAATAAAGCGAGAATGATGTTTTTTAATTTTTTGAATTTTTTCTTACTATTTTTTGGGAAATGCTGTAACTTGGGTCAAGAGAAACGATACCCGGAATGAAATTTTTTTTTACCTCGTTTTCTTCTTGTCCTAGCCCAGAATGGTATGAAATTTTGGAAGAATAATATTTTTGATTTTTTAAAATTATTTTAACATTTTTTTTGAACTATTTTGGGAAAGCTCTACCACGGGCAAGGTAGAAACTGTAACCGGTTCGAAAAAATATTTACCGTTTTTTCGGCCTATCCCGGTTCCAAGAGTGAATGATTTTTTTTAATTTTTTGAATTCTTTTTACTATTTTCTTGGGAATGCTGCATCTTGGGTCGGGAGAAACGGTACCCGGAATGAAATTTCTCTTTATCTTGTTTTCTTCTTATGCTGGCTTGGTTTGGCTTGAAATTTAGGCATAACAATATTTTTAATTTTTTTCAATAATTTTATCTTTTTTTTTTTAATTTTTTTGAGAAAAATCTAGCAAGGGTAGGGTAGAAATTGTACTCGGTTTGAATTTTTTTTTTTTTTTTTTTTTTCCGTTTTCTCGGCCTGATCCGTTTTGGCCTTAAATAAAGCGAGAATGACTTTTTTTAATTTTTTAAATTTTTTTACTATTTTTTTGGGAACGCTGTAGCTTGGGTCGGGAGAAACGGTACTCGGAACGAAATTTCTTTTTGTCCCGTTTTCTTCTTGCACTAGCAAGAGATTGGCTTGAAATTTTGGAAGAACAATATTTTTAATTTTTTTGAATTATTTTAATTTTTTTTTGAATTTTTTTGAGAAAGCTCTAGCAAGGGTAAGGTAAAAACTGTATTCGGTTCGAAAAAATATTTATCACTTTTTAACCCTACCCTAGTCCATTTTTGCCATAAATATGGTAAGAATGATGTTTTTGAATTTTTTTTTCTATTTTTTTGGGAACGCTGTAACGTGGGTCAGGAGAAACGGTACCCAGAACAAAAATTTCTCTGTATCTCGTTTTCTTCCCTTGCTAGCCCGGTTTGGCTTGAAATTTAGGTAGAACAATATTTTTAATTTTTTGAATTATTTTAATATATTTTTTGAATTTTTTTGAGAATGATCTAGCAAGGGTTGGGCAGAAATTGTACTTGGTTCGAAAAAAATATTTTGCCTTAAATTAAGTGAGAATGATGTTTTTTAATTTTTTGAATTTTTTTGGGAACGCTGTAATATGGGTGGAGAGAAACGGTATCCGGAACGGAATTTCTTTTTATCTAGTTTTCTTCTTGTCTAGCACGGGTTGGCTTTAAATTTAGGAAGAACAATATTGTTAATTTTTTTGAATTTTTTTAAAATTTTTTTTTGAATTTTTTTGAGAAAGCTCTAACAAGGGCAAGGTAGAAACTGTGCCTGTTCGAAAAAAATATTTATCGCTTTTTCAGCCTATCCTAGTCCATTTTGGCCATAAATACGGCAAGAATGATGTTTTTTAATTTTTTGAACTTTCTTACCTTTTTTTTGGGAACGCTGTAACGTGGGTTGGGAGAAACGGTACCCAGAACAAAAATATTTTTTTTGAATTTTTTTGAGATAGCTCTAGCAAGGGTAAGGTAGAAACTATACTCGGTTCGAAAAATATTTTCTCACCTTTTTAGCCTATCCTGGTCCGTTTTGGTCAGAAATAAAGCGAGAATAATGTTTTTGAATTTTTTTACTATTTTTTGGGAACGATGTAACCTGGGTCAGGAGAAACAGTACCCGGAATGAAATTTCTTTTCATGTCGTTTTCTTATTGTCCCAACCTGGTTTGGCTTGTAATTAGGGCAAAAAAATATTTTTAATTTTTTTTAATTATTTCCATATTTATTTCGAATTTTTTTTTGAATGCTCTAAACTTGTACTTATTTTAGAAAATGTACTTAGTTCGTAAATTTTTTTTCACTTTTGTCTCCTATTATTGTCCGTTCAGGCCTTAAACAAAGTGAGAATGATATTTTTTGAATTTTTTTACTATTTTTTTGGGAACACACTTGGTTCCAGAGAAACGGTACCTGGAACGAAATTTATTTTTAAATATTTTTCCTCTTGTCTTGGCCCAGATTGGGTTGAAATTTTTGTAGAACAATATTCTTAATTTTTTTGAATTATTTTAATATATTTTTTTAATTTTTTTTAGAAAGCTCTAACAATGGTAAGGCAGAAACTGTACTCGGTTCGAAAATATATTTATCACGTTTTCGGCCTATCCTGGCCCTTCTTGGCCATAAATATGGCAATAACGTTTTTTTTTTAATATTTTGAATTTTTTTAATAATTTTTTGGGAACACTGTAGCTTGGGTTGGGAGAAACAATACCCGAAACGAAATTCTATTTACCTCGTTTTCTTCTTATGCTGGCCCGGTTTGACTTGAAATTTAGGCAGAATGATATTTTTAATTTTTTTGAAATATTTTAACATATTTTTTGATTTTTTTTGAGAATGCTCTAGCGATGGTAAGGTAGAAACTGTATTCGGTTCGAAAAACATTTTCTCACCTTTTCGGCCTATCCTGATCCGTTTTGGTCAAAAATAAAACGAGAATGATGCTTTTGAATTTTTTTACTAGTTTTTTGGGAACAATGTAACCTGGGTCAAGAGAAACAGTACCCGGAATGAAATTTCTTTTCACGTCGTTTTCTTATTGTCCCGGCCTGGCTTGGCTTGTAATTAGGGCAAAACAATATTTTTAATTTTTTTTAATTATTACAATATTTATTTCGAATTTTTTGTGAATGCTCTAAAATTATGCTTATTTTAGAAACTGTACTCAGTTCGTAAATTCTTTTTCACTTTTGTGGCCTATTCTTGTCCGTTCTGGCCTTAAACAAAGTGAGAATGATATTTTTTGAATTTTTTTAATATTTTTTTGGGAACGCTATAACTTGGTTCCGGAGAAACGATACCTGGAACGAAATTTATTTTTATCTATTTTTCTTCTTGCCCTGGCCCAGAATGGCTTGAAATTTTTGCAGAACAATATTCTTAATTTTTTTGAATTACTTTAATATTTTTTTGAATTTTTTTGTGAAAGCTCTAACAAGGGTAAGGTAGAAACTGTACTTGGTTTGAAAAAATATTTATCGCGTTTTCAGCCTATCCTGATCCACTTTGGCCATAAATATGGCAAGAATGATGTTTTTTAATTTTTTGAATTTTTTTACCATTTTTTTGGGAACGCTGTAATGTGAGTCGAGAGAAACGGTACCCGAAACAAAAATTTCTCTGTATCTTGTTTTCTTCTTGTGCTAGCCCAGTTTGACTTGAAATTTAGGTAGAACAATATTCTTAATTTTTTGAATTATTTTAATATATTTTTTGAATTTTTTTGAGAATGGTCTAGCAAGGGTTGGGTAGAAATTGTACTTGGTTCGAAAATTTTTTTTGGCATTAAATAAAGCGAGAGTGATGTGTTTTAATTTTTTGAATTTTTTTTGGGAACGCTGTAATGTGGGTTGGGAGAAACGGTATCCGGAACGAAATTTCTTTTTATCTCGTTTTCTTCTTGTCTGGCTCGGTTTGGCTTGAAATTTAGGCAGAACAATATTTTTAATTTCTTTTGTGTTATTTTCATATTTTTTTTGAATTTTTGAGAATTCTCTAGCATTGGTAAGGTAGAAACTGTACTCTGTTCGAAATTTTTTTTTTTTTTTTTTCACTTTTTTGGCCTATTCTTGTCCGTTCTGGCCTTAAACAATGTGAGAATGATATTTTTTGAATTTTTGTACTATTTTTTTAAGAACGCTGTAACTTGGTTACGGAGAAACGGTACCCGGAACGAAATTTATTTTTATCTCTTTTTCTTCTTGTCCTGGCCCAGATTGGCTTGAAATTTTTGTATAACAATATTTTTAATTTTTTTGAATTATTTCAATATGTTTTTTTAATTTTTTTGAGAAAGCTCTAACAAGTGTAAGGTAGAAACTGTACTCGGTTCAAAAATATATTTATTGCGTTCTCGGCCTATCCTGGTCCGTCTTGGCCATAAATATGGCAATAAAGATGTTTTTTAATTTTTTAAAATTTTTTACTATTTTTTTGGGATCGCTGTAGCTTGAGTCGGGAGAAACAGTACCCGAAACGAAATTTCTATTTACTTTGTTTTCTTCCTGTGCTGGGCCGGTTTCACTTGAAATTTAGGCAGAACGATATTTTTAATTTTTTTGAAATATTTTAATATATTATTTGAATTTTTTTGAGAATGCTCTAGCAAGGGTAGGGTAGATACTGTACGCGGTTCGAAAATTTTTTTATTGTTTTTGTCTACCTGCCCTTCTCCCTTTTTTATTGTTTCTTTTTTTCTTGTTTTTCTCTTGTCCTGGGGTTTGGATTGAAATTTGGGAAGAATAGTATTTTTAATTTTTTTGACTTATTTTAAAATTTTTTTTTGAATTTTTTTTGAGAATGCTCTAGCGAGGGTAAGGGCGGAATTGTACTCGGTTCGAAAAACATTTTCTCACCTTTTCGCCCTATCCTGGTCCGTTTTGGTTAGAAATAAAGCGAGAATAATATTTTTGAATTTTTTTACTATTTTTTTGGGAACGATGTAATCTGGGTCAGGAGAAACAGTACTCGGAATGAAATTTTTTTTCATGTCATTTTCTTATTGTCCTAGCCTGGTTTGGCTTGTAATTAAGGCAGAGCAATATTTTTAATTATTTTAATGTTTATTTCGAATTTTTTTGTGAATGATCTAGCAAGGGTAAGGTTGAAACTGTACTCGGTACGAAAAAATTTTAATCGTTTTTTGGCCTATCCAGTTCTTTTTTGGACACAAAGAAAGCGAGAATAATGTTTTCTAATTTTTTGAATCTTTTACTAATTTTTTTAGGAACGCTGTGACTTGGGTCAGGAGAAACGGTATTTTGAACAAAATTTCTTTTTATCTCATTTTCTTTTTGTCCTGAACTGGTTTGCCTGGAAATTTTGGCAGAACAGTATTTTTAAAATTTTTGATTTTTTAAAAAAAAAATTTGAATTTTTTTTAGAAATCTCTAGCGAGGGTAAGGTAAAAACTGTACTAGGAATATAATTTCTTTTCATGCCATTTTCTTATTGTCCTGGCCTGGTTTGGCTTGTAATTAGGGTGGAACAATATTTTTATTATTTTAATATTTATTTCGAATTTTTTTGTGAATGCTCAAGCAAAGGGTAAGGTAGAAACTGTACTTGGTACGAAAATATTTTAATCATTTTTTGGCCTATCCAGTTCTGTTTTGGACACAAAGAAAGCAAGAATAATGTTTTCTAATTTTTTGAATCTTTTACTGATTTTTTTTGGAGCACTGTAACTTGGGTCGGGAGACAATGTACCCACAATGAAATTTCTTTCTATCTCATGTCCTGACCCAGCTTGGCTTGAAATTTCGGCAGAACAATATTTTTGATTTTTTTATAATTTTTTTAAGTATAATCTAGCGAGGATAAGTTAAAAACTGTACTTGGTTTGAAAAAAAATTTCTCACTTTTTTAGCCTACCTACTCACTTTTTACCATAAATAAAGTGAAAATGATGTTTTTTAATTTTTTGAATTTTTCTGTTATTTTTTCGGGAACGTTGTAACTTGGGTCGGGAGAAATGGTACCCGAAACAAAATTTCTTTTTATCTCGTTTTCTTCTTGTCCTGAACCAGTTTGGCTGGAAATTTTGGTAGAACAGTATTTTTAATATTTTTGAATTTTTTAAATAATTTTTTTGCATTTTTTTTAGAAAGCTCTAGCAATGGTAAGGTAGAAACTGTACTCGGTTCGAAAATGAATTTATCACTTTTTTGGCCTATCCTGGTTTGGTTTGGTCAGAAATAAAGTGAGAATGATGGTTTTTAATTTTTTGAATTTTTCTTACTATTTTTTTGGGAACGCTGTAAATTGGGTTGGGAGAAACGAAATTTCTTTTTACCTTGTTTTCTTCTTTTCCTAGCCTGGAATGGTATGAAATTTCGGAGGAATAATATTTTTGATTTTTTAAAATTATTTTAACATTTTTTCTGAATTTTTTTGAGAAAGCTCTAGCAAGGGTAATGTAGAAATTGTACTTGGTTCGAAAAAATATTTATCACTTTTGTGGCCTATCCTAGTCCATTTTGGCCATGAATAAAGTAAGAATGATGTTTTTTAATTTTTTGAATTTTTTTTCTTTTTTTTGGGAACGCTGTAACGTGGGTCGGGAGATACGGTATTCGGAAGGAAATTTCTTTTTATCTTGTTTTCTTCTTGTCCTGGCCCGGTTTGGCTTGAAATTTTGTAGGAACAATATTTTTAATTTTTTTGAATTATTTTTACATTTTTTTTTCGAATTTTTTTGAGAAAGCTCTAGCATGGGCAAGGTAGAAACTGTAATCGGTTCGAAAAAATATTTATCATTTTTTCGGCCTATCCCGGTCCGTTTTGGCCTTAAATAAAGCGTGAATTACTTTTTTTAATTTTTTGAATTCTTTAACTATTTTCTTGTGAACACTCTATCTTTGGTCGGGAGAAACGGTACTCGGAACGAAATTTCTCTTTATCTCGTTTTCTTCTTGTGCTGCCTTGGTTTGGCTTGAAATTTAGGCATAACAATATTTTTAATTTTTTTGAATAATTTTATCTTTTTTTTTAAATTTTTTTGAGAAAAATATAGCAAGGGTGTAAGGTAGAAACTGTATTCGGTTCGAAATTATTTCTTTCTTGCTTTCTTGGCCTATCCTGATCCGTTTTGGCCTTAAATAAAGCGAGAATAACTTTTTTTAATTTTTTGAATTTTTTTACTATTTTTTTGGGAATGCTGTATCTTGGGTCGGGAGAAACGGTACCCAGAACGAAATTTCTTTTTATCTCGTTTTCTTCTTGTACTGGCACGAGATTGGCTTGAAATTTTGGAAGAACAATATTTTTAATTTTTTTGAATTATTTTAATATTTTTTTTGAATTTTTTTGAGAAAGCTCTAGCAAGGGTAAGGTAGAAACTGTACTCGGTTCAAAAAAATATTTATCGCTTTTTCAGCCTATCCTAGTCCATTTTGGCCATAAATATGGCAAGAATGATGTTTTTGAATTTTTTTGGGAACGCTGTAACGTGGGTCGGGAGAAATGGTACCCGGAACAATAATTTCTCTGTATCTTGTTTTCTTCTTGTGCTAGCCCGGTTTGGCTTGAAATTTAGGCAGAATAATATTTTTAATTTTTTGAATTATTTTAATATATTTTTTGAATTTTTTTTAGAATGATCTAGCAAGGGTTGGGTAGTAATTGTACTTGGTTCGAAAAAAATTTTTGGCCTTAAATAAAGCGAGAATGATGTTTTTTAATTTTTTGAATTTTTTTGGGAACGCTGTAATATGGGTCGAGAGAAACAGTATCCGGAACGAAATTTCTTTTTATCTAGCTTTCTTCTTGTCTGGCCCGGTTTGGCTTAAAATTTATGCAGAACAATATTTTTAATTTCTTTTTAGATATTTTAATATTTTTTTTGAATTTTTTTGAAAAAGCTCTAGCATGGGTAAGGTAGAAACTGTACTCAGTTCGAAAATTTTTTTTTTCACTTTTTTGGCCTTTTCTTATCCGTTCTGGCCTTAAACAAAGCGAGAATGATATTTTTTGAATTTTTTTACTATTTTTTTGGGAACACTATAACTTGTTTTCGGAGAAACGATACCCGGAACGAAATTTATTTTTATCTCTTTTTCTTCTTGTCCTAGCCCAGATTGGCTTGAAATTTTTGTAGAACAATATTTTTATTTTTTTTCAAATTATTTTAATTTTTTTTTAATTTTTTTGAGAAAGCTTTAACAAGTGTATGGTAGAAACTGTACTCAGTTCTAAAATATATTTATCGCGTTTTCGGCCTATCCTGGTTCGTCTTGGCCATAAATATGGCAATAATAATGTTTTTTAATTTTTTGAATTTTTTTACTAATTTTTTGGGAACGCTGTAGTTTGGGTTGGGAGAAACAGTACCCGAAATGAAATTTCTATTTACCTCATTTTCTTCTTGTGCTGGCCCAATTTGACTTGAAATTTAGGCAGAACGATATTTTTAATTTTTTTGAAATATTTTAATATCTTTTTTGAAATTTTTTGAGAATGCTCTAGCAAGGGTTGGATAGAAACTGTACTCGGTTCGAAAAATTTTTTACCACTTTTTCTGCCTATCCTTGTCTGTTTTGGCCATAAATAAAGCAAGAATGATGTTTTTAAATTTTTAACATTTTTTTGGAAACGCTGTAACTTAGGTCGGGAGAAACAGTACCTGAAACGAAATTTCTCTTTAGCTAGTTTTCTTCTTGTGCAGGCCCGGTTTCACTTAAAATTTAGACAAAATGATATTTTTAATTTTTTTGAATTATTTTAATATATTTTTTGAATTTTTTTGAGAATGCTCTAGCAAGGGTTAGGTAGAAACTACGCACGGTTCGAAAAATTATTTATCGCTTTTATTGCCTATCCTGCTCCCTTTTAGCCTTAAATACGACAAGGTGTTGTGAAATAGCATTTTCATCAAAGGAGATCTTCCAATGGATCAATACTGTAGTGACATTTTGATCACCATATTCATGCATTTCTCTTTGACAAGCAGTCTCGTGCACATGAAGGTTTCTTCTTCGTAAATTTTCAAACTTTGCTCGAATTCTTGAGCCTTCAATGGTTTTTCAATCTTCAAGGTCTCATTGTTTCTTTGAACCTTGGAATGTTCTTGTATCCTCAAAACTTCATTAGATTCTAGAACAATTAAAATTGTTGGAACTTGTATTTTGGATTCTTGGATCATCAACACTTGGATTGCCAATTCTTGAATCGTAGACTCTTGAATGGAAGTCTCCATTAGTGCATCAAGAATTGGTTCTTTGCAAATTATCATCTTCTTCTTTGTTGGTTCTTGGGATTGAACTTCAAGGATTGTGTCTTCATGTATATCATCATCCCCTTTGACACAAAAATTAATATCCTGGCTTACAACAATAATAGTAGATTCTTGGAATTTGATTTGTTCTTCGAATTCCATTGAATCAAGAGATTGTAAGTCCTCTTCCGTCACGTTTTCAAGATCTTCTTGCAATCTTGAGAGCTCTTCATTCATGGCCTTGTTAGATTCAGCCAAGGTCTTGAATTTCTTTGAAATAGCCTCGTTAGATTCTGTCAAGGCCTTAACTTTTTCTAAAACTTCATTCACCATTTTCAAGATTTCTTGTCGGTCATATTCACTTGTCTCAAGATCAACGGCTTTGATACCATTTGTTAGGTACCCGGTGGTTCCTAATGGAAATTGATGGGAATTATAGGAAAATAGATGGGGATTGTAGGGAAATGAATTTAATTCGAGGTAGTCACCCTCCATAGAGAAAGAGAGAGATTAACAGATGCATTAATGTATTAACAAATTGGTTTATTCTTCATTGATTTCTCATATTGGATTATAATCATGTATTTATAGGAGACTAGCTCTAATCTCATTGGCCCACACGACCTCATCCTATTGGTTCTATTATTCCCCATGTGCATTAATAATTCCAACATGTTCCAAATGTGACTAACATGCTTGGAATTATAACTAACTAACTAACTAAATCTCAATACAACAATCATTATCCATATGCTTATAACATTCCTAACACATTTTCTCACATTTTTCGGCCTATCCTGGTCCGTTTTGGTCAGAAATAAAGCGAGAATGATGTTTTTGAATTTTTTTACTATTTTTTTGGGAACGATGTAAACTGGGCCAGGAGAAACAGTACTCGATACGATATTTCTTTTCGCGTCGTTTTCTTATTGCCCCGGCCTGGTTTGGCTTGTAATTAGGGCAGAAAAATATTTTTTATTTTTTTTTATTATTTCAATATTTATTTTGAATTTTTTTTGTGAATCCACTAAAATTAGAAACTATACTCAGTTCGAAATTTTTTTTCACTTTTTTGGCCTATTCTTGTCCGTTCTGGCCTTAAACAAAGCGAGAATGATATTTTTTGAATTTTTTTACTATTTTTTTTGGTAACGCTGTAACTTGGTTCCAAAGAAACGGTACCCGAAACGAAATTCATTTTTATCTATTTTTCTTCTTGTCCTAGCCCAGATTGGCTTGAAATTTTTGTAGAACAATATTCTTAATTTTTTTGAATTATTTTAATATATATTTTTTAATTTTTTTGAGAAAGCTCTAACAAGGGTAAGGTAGAAACTATACTCGGTTCGAAAATATATTTATATCATTTTCGGCCTATCCTGGCTCGTCTTGGCCATAAATATGGCAATAATGATGTTTTTTAATTTTTTTTAATTTTTTTACTATTTTTTTGGGAACGCTGTAGCTTAGGTTGGGAGAAACAGTACCCAAAACGAAATTTCTATTCACCTCGTTTTCTTCTTGTGCTGGCCCGGTTTGACTTGAAATTTAGGCAGAACTATATTTTTAATTTTTTTGAAATATTTTAATATATTTTTTGAATTTTTTTTGAGAATGCTCTAGCAAGGGTTGGATAGAAACTGTACTCGGTTTGAAAAATTTTATATTGCTTTTTCTACCTATCTGTTTTGGCCATAAATAAAGCGAGAATGATATTTTTAAATTTTTTTGCTATTTTTTTTTGGGAAGGTTGTAACTTAGGTTGGCAGAAACAGTACCCGAAACGAAATTTCTCTTTACCTCGTTTTCTACTTATGCTGGCCCAGTTTGACTTGAAATTTAGGCAGAATGATATTTTTAATTTTTTTGAATTATTTTAATATTTTTTTTTAATTTTTTGAGAATGCTCTAGCAAGGGTTAGGTAGAAGCTGTACTCGGTTCAAAAAAATGTTTATCACTTTTTTGGCCTATCCTGGTTCGCTTTGGTCAGAAATAAAGTGAGAATGATGGTTTTTAATTTTTTGAATTTTTCTTACTATTTTTTTGGGAACGCTGTAACTTGGGTCGAGAGAAACGGTACCCGGAATGAAATTTCTTTTTACTTTGTTTTCTTCTTGTCCTAGCCCGAAATGGTATGAAATTTTGGAAGAGTAATATTTTTTATTTTTTAAAATTATTTTAACATTTTTTTTTGAATTTTTTTGAGAAAGCTCTTGCAAGGGTAATGTAGAAACTGTACTTGGTTCGAAAAAATATTTATCACTTTTGTGGCCTATTCTGGTCTGTTTCGGCCATAAATAAAATGAGAATGATGTTTTTTAATTTTTTTAATTTTTTTTCTTTTTTTTTGGGAACGCTGTAACGTGGGTCGGGAGATACGATATTCGGAAGGAAATTTCTATTTATCTTGTTTTCTTCTTGTCCTGGCCCAGTTTGGCTTGAAATTTTGGAAAAACAATATTTTAAATTTTTTTGAATTATTTTAACATTTTTTTTTGGAATTTTTTTGAGAAAGCTCTAGCATGGGCAAGGTAGAAACTGTAATCAGTTCGAAAAAATATTCATCGTTTTTTCGGTGTTAGGAATCCAATTGTAGACGAGTGTTGGCACGAGTGCATGTGGTGCTGATGGCTAATGCAGGTGGTGTTGCATGAAGGGGTGCTACAGAGGGTGCTTAGGCTGATGGTGTGAAGGGCAGGAGTTGCTAATGCAGCATGCGTGCACAACTGATGATGGGAGGCTTCCAGTGTGGTTATGTGTATCTGTTACATATGCATTGCATATGTATTATAGCTAGTGACACGTGTAAGGAGGCTGTGTGTGTGAGTTAGTTGATGTAAGAGTTAGTTAGATTGATGAGTTGTCATGGTAGTTAGAAGGTAGTTACATAGCTATGATTGGGAAGGGTTATAGGTATAGTTGGATAGTAGATTGTAAAAGGGTATTGAACCATTTTGTGACCTTTTCTCTATTCTTTTTCTCTATCTCTAATCTCTATCTTCTATCCATGCTTGGAGGCCTAGTTGTCCTTGAATTCAGCTACCCCAAATACTCTGTTCTTAACATTTGGTATCAGAGTAAGGCTTTCCTCGGCCATGGCTGAAACACGATTAACCACTGCTGCAACTCAAAAGGTTCTAGCTTCACTGAAAACTGCAAGTGATCATCATGGTAAAGAAATTCAAGAAATGCGTAATCATCATGATAAAGAAATCCAAGAAATTCGTACTATTCAAGGAGTGCATACATGTGCTATGAATGAGATGACCCAACAATTAGCAATTCTGGTGTAGAGGAGTAATTCTGATCAAGGTGGAGTTTCTCACTCCAACATATGGTGAACCCAGAAATGCTAATTCATCAACAATGGCTATTACTCGTACGGTGAGACTGGAATTTCCAAGGTTCTTTGGAGAAGACCCAACAGGTTGGGTTTACAAAGCCAACCAATACTTCAGGTATTATAATACACCAGCTACTGAGAAATTGATGTTAGCTTCGTTCCATATGGATGGTGAGGCTCTAATCTGGTTTCAGGATAGTGAAGAGGTAGGTCTCTTTGTGGATTGGGAATCATTAGTTCAAGCACTGCATATTAGATTTGGAGCCACAGCTTATGATGATCCCATGGAAACATTGACTAAGTTGAGACAAATTGCTTCGGTATCTCTGTATAAGACTCAGTTTGAGATGTTATCTAATAGGATTAAGGGCCTATCCGCTACTCACAAGTTAAGCTGCTTCTTAAGTGGGTTGAGGGATGAGATAAGATTGCCAGTGAGAATGCTTAGTCCTAAATCATTGAATGAGGCTTTTGGTTTGGTAAAGATTCAAGAAGAGTATAATTGGAGTTGCAAGAAGGTTACTAAGGTTCCAGGGGATCAAGGCAAACCTTCCATTTTGGGTGTTCCTTCGAAAACCCCTTCACTATTGGAGACTAAACCAAGGCTGCCTCTCAAGAGGATATCTCCTACTCAAATGGAGGAAAGGAGGAAGAAAGGATTATGTTACAATTGTGATGATAAGTGGGTTCTTGGCCATAAGTGCAAGAATGCCTTGTTATTTTTGTTGGATTATGTAGAAGTATCTCAAGGAAATACCAATTCTGAGGTTCATATCAGTGAATTAGAGGAGAATGGTTATGCAGATCAAGTTGGACAGGATCAAGAAGATGTGGAGATTACTCTGTATGCATTGAGTGGCACTCTTACTCCAGGTACGATGAGGGTCATGGGAAGGATCAAGCATAAATCTTTTGTTATCCTTATTGATTCAAGGAGTACTCACAATTTTATTGATACTGCACTGGTCTCATATTTGCACATGAACATTGATACCTCTCAAGTCTTGGAGGTCAAGGTTGCCAATGGGGAGGTAATCAAGACTCAAGGTGTGTGTAAGGAGGTGCCAGTTTGGTTACAAGGACATGAGTTTGTGGTGCAATTGCATGTGTTGTCAATGAGGGGTTGTGATTTAGTTTTGGGGACTCAATGGTTGGGTATTTTGGGAGTAATTCAATGGGATTTCAAGATGCTTATAATGAGCTTTGGTTATAACCATAAGCAGGTGCTGCTACAAGGGCTGAGGAGTACAAGGTCTCAAGTGCAAGATGGGGATAATTTTTAAAAGCAATATGTAAACAAGGGGTTGGTTCTTCATATTACATTTCAACCTCACTTGTTCACTGCAGAATGAACAGATCTACCACCTGAAGAAGTGGTTGCTTTGTTGAAAGAGTTCCAGTCAGTCTTTGCTACACCAAAGGGGCTGCCACCCTTAAGAGATCATGAACACCAAATCAACTTGAAGGAGGGAGCTCAAGCTATATGTCAGAGGCCTTACAGGTACCCTTACTATCAAAAAAATGAAATTGAGAAGATTGTTAAGGACTTACTATCTACTGGTTTAATTAGAAATAGTAGCAGCCCTTTTGCTTCACCAGTCCTCTTAGTTAGGAAGGCAGATGGTTCATGGAGAACGTGCATAGATTATAGGCATTAAATCAAGAAACAATTAAGGATAAATACCCTATACCTGTCATAGATGAGCTATTGGATGACACAGAAGAAACTTTAATCACGTAATTATACTCTCTTTTTATGCTACAACCACAGTGGAAAATTCACATTTACAACTAGCCAACATTATAAGTCACTAACAACATCAATTAATATTTTAAAGAGTAAATCATATTGCATTTGAGACAAGGCAATGCGAAAAGAATTTCATAAATTTAATGTAAAAGAAGTTTTCTGTATGCCAAAATGTTCAGATGTGCAACCCATTAGATAATCTAGTCCTAAATTGGAGCTAGTTAGTAACTATAATTTAAAGCATATCAAAAAAAAAAAAAAAAAACCAAAACAAAACAAAACCTGGTATAATTGTGGTCCATAGTTATCAAACCCAGCAACCAGCAGAGAAACTCCAAAGGGCCTTACATCACTAGCAAGAAAAGTAAAGACTCAATTGTATTCAATTTCATAAACAAAAAATAATAATAATAAACACGCTTCCCTAATTTTCTGATGCTTAGAAAAATATGGTGAAGCTTACTAACCTTAGTTCCATTCCCATAACAAAAGCAAGGCTGGTTGTTGCCCTGAAATAAAATAATGAAAAAGTCAGGGACAAGAAAGTCAAATAAATAAATTTCTCAAATTTAATAATGACACTAAAAATGCAGGTTCTAGAAGCATTCAAAAATTCTACAATTTCAAAAAAGAGAAAGGAAAAAAAAAATTATATTCCCAAAGCTTGTATCCTTTCTTCCTTTTCAAAATTGGTAATTTTGACCAACATGCTGATATTTTGGTTTAGAAAAAGATGAATTTATAAATCTCTCTATACAAGGCAACAACAACAAAATGCAGTCCCCAACTTTATGCTTTGGAAGGGTCACTTGCTCCATTCTAACCAAACAATGCATCACAAAATCTTTAAGGTCCTAGCCAATGAGCTCTAGCTTAAATGGCACTTCTACTTCCAAAAATAATGGAAAAGAGTGTGAGGTCATGATTCAAGAACAGTCGAGTGCATGTAAAACTACTTACCAATCCAAAAAACAACAAAACTCTAAGGTTTCATTTGTTTTTGGCTTAAACTGATATTGTGTTTTCAGGTATATGGTGTGTCAGAAAATTTTAGTCAATGGAAAATTATAGTATATAGGCAGAAAAGATTTACACCTTTAAAAATCATAAACAGTTTCCTGAAAAAAAGACTTGTGTTTATCCCTATCATCCTTATCCCTTTCAACTCCATATATTTCCAAACGTAATGTATTCAATCTAAATTAGTGAAGCTTTTATGACTATCAATTGTATCCAAATTGTGCACCCTTCATTCATGCCAGGTTAGTTGATTTTTTTTTTTTAGTTGACATCGTAAAAACCAATTAGTCCACAGAGAAATGATGCCTAAGATCAAATAAAACTGAATAAAAATGTCAAAAAAGCAATGAATAAGTTTACCCAAAAAGAAGACACTACGAATAAGACTTTCACCTAAACACAAGTCAACCATAATAACTTCGAATATCAATACCTAGCATAGATTATAGGCATTAAATCAAGAAACAATTAAGGATAAATACCCTATACCTGTCATAGATGAGCTATTGGATGAGTTGTTTGATGCAGCTGTGTTTTCTAAATTAGATTTGAGGTCCGGATACCATCAAATTAGAATGAGGGAGGAGGATGTTTCTAAAACTGCCTTTAGGACTCATGAAGGGCATTATAAGTTCTTGGTAATACCATTTGGCTTAACCAATGCACCTTCCACCTTCCAATCTCTCATGAATTCCATTTTTAAGCCTTACTTAAGAAGATTTGTGTTAGTATTTTTTGATGATATTTTGGTATATAGTAAGAATGTGAGTGATCATGTGCATCATCTTCATGTGGTCTTAGAAGTTTTGGTGAAACACCAATTGTATGCCAAAGAATCAAAGTGTGTGTTTGCTTGTAAGGAAGTGGAGTACTTAGGCCATCTTATCTCTAGTGATGAAGTGAGGACAGATCCAAGGAAGACTATAGCAGCAATGGCCTTTTCTTATCTGTTCTGGCCTTAAACAATGCGAGAATGATATTTTTTGAGTTTTTTTACTATTTTTTTTGGGAACGCTGTAACTTGGTTACGGAGAAACGGTACATGGAACGAAATTTATTTTTATCTCTTTTTCTTCTTGTCCTGGCCTTGATTGACTTGAAATTTTTGTAGAACAATATTTTTAATTTTTTTGAATTATTTTAATTTTTTTTTAATTTTTTTTTGAGAAAGCTCTAACAAGTGTTAGATAGAAACTGTACTCGGTTCGAAAATATATTTATTGCGTTTTCAGCATATCCTGGTCCGTCTTGGCCATAAATATGGCAATAATGATGTTTTTTTAATTTTTTACTATTTTTTTGGGAACGCTGTAGCTTGGGTCGGGAGAAACAGTACCCAAAACGAAATTTCTATTTACCTTGTTTTCTTCTTGTGCTGGCCCGGTTTGACTTAAAATTTAGGCAAAATGATATTTTTAATTTTTTTGAAATATTTTAATATATTTTTTGAATTTTTTGGAGAATGCTCTAGCAAGGGTTGGATAGAAACCGTACTCGGTTCGAAAAAATTTTTACTGCTTTTTCTGCCTATCCTTATCTATTTAGGCCATAAATAAAGCGAGAATGATGTTTTTAATTTTTTTTTTTAATTTTTTTGCTATTTTTTTGGGAACGCTGTAACTTAGGTCGGGAGAAACAGTACCCGAAATGAAATTTCTCTTTACCTCGTTTTCTTTTTGTGCTGGCCCGGTTTGACTTGAAATTTAGGCAGAACGATATTTTTAATTCTTTTGAATTTTTTTGAGAATGCTCTGGCAAGGGTTAGGTAGAAACTGTACTCGATTCGAAAAAATATTTATCGCTTTTTCTACCTATCTTGGTCCCTTTTAGCCTTAAATAAGGCAAGAATGATGTTTCTTAATTATTTGAATTTTTTAACTATTTTTTTGGGAACACTGTAACTTTGGTCGGGAGACACGGTACTCACAACAAAATTTCTTTTTATCTCGTTTTCTTCTTGTCCCTACCCGGCTTGGCTTAAAATTAGGGCAGAACGATATTTTCAATTTTTTTGAAGCATTTTAATATTTTTTTTCAATTTTTTGGAGAACGCTCTAGCAAGGGGTATTGTAGAAACTATACTCGATTCGATAAACATTTTTTCACTTTTTCAGCCAATCTTGGTCCGGTTTGGTTAGAAATAAAGTGAGAATGATGTTTTTTAATTTTTTAAATTTTTTTACTATTTTTTTGGGAACGTTGTAAAGTGGGTCGGGAGAAACTGTACCCGGAACGAAATTTCTTTTTATCTTGTTTTCTTCTCATCATGACCAAAGATTGAAATTTAGGCAGAACAAAATTTTTAATTTTTTCAAATTATTTTAATATTTTTTTTTTGAATTTTTTTGAGAATGCTCTAGCAAGGGTAGGGTAGAAACTGTACTCGGTTCGAAAAAAATTTTATCGCTTTTTCTACCTATCCTTCTCTATTTTGGCCTTAAAATAAAGCGAGAATGATGTTTTTTAATTTTTTTACTATTTTTTTGGGAACACTGTAACTTGGGTAGGGAGAAACGATACCCGGAATGAAATTTCTTTTTTTCTTGTTTTACTCTTGTCCTGGCCCGGTTTGGATTGAAATTTGGGAAGAACAATATTTTTAATTTTTTTGACTTTTTTTAATATTTTTTTTTGAATTTTTTTTTAGAATGCTCTAGCGAGGGTAAGGTAGAAACTGTACTCAGTTCGAAAAACATTTTCTCACCTTTTCGGCCTATCCTGGTCCGTTTTGGTCAGAAATAAAGTGAGAATGATGTTTTTGAATTTTTTTACTATTTTTTTTGGGAACGATGTAACCTGGGTCAGGAGAAACAGTACCCGGAACCAAATTTCTTTTCATGTCGCTTTCTTATTGTCCCGGCCTGGTTTGGCTTGTAATTAGAGCAGAACAATATTTTTAATTTTTAAAAATTATTTTAATATTTATTTCGAATTTTTTTGTGAATGCTCTAGTTAGGGTAAGGTAGAAACTGTACTCGGTACAAAAATATTTTAATCATTTTTTGGCCTATCCAGTTCTGTTTTGGACATAAAGAAAGCGAGAATAATGTTTTCTAATTTTTTGAATCTTTTACTGATTTTTTTGGGAACGCTGTAACTTGGGTCGGGAGAAGCTGTACCCACAACGAAATTTCTTTTTATTTCATGTCCTGACCCAGCTTGACTTGAAATTTTGGTAGAACAATATTTTTGATTTTTTTGAATTATTATAATATTTTTTTTTTAATTTTTTTGAGTATAATCTAGCGAGGATAAGTTAAAAAATGTTCTTGGTACGGAAAAATTTTTCTCACTTTTTCAGCCTATCCTAGTCCCTTTTTGCCATAAATAAAGTGAGAATGATGTTTTTTAATTTTTTGAATTTTTTTAATATTTTTTTGGGAACACTGTAACATGGGTCGGGAGAAACTATACCCAGAATGAAATTTCTTTTTATCTTGTTTTCTACTTGTCCTGGCCTGGTTTGGCTTGAAAATTAGGCTGAACAATATATTTAATTTTTTTGAATTATTTTAATATTATTTTGAATTTTTTTGAGAAAGCTCTAGTAAGGGTAAGGTAGAAATTGTACTTGATGAAAAATATTTTATCACTTTTTCGGCCTATCCTGGTCCAGTTTGGTTAGAAATAAAGCGAGAATGATGTTTTTTTAATTTTTTTTGAATTCTTTTACTATTTTTTTAGGAACGCTGTAACTTGGGTTGGGAGAAACAGTACTCGGAAGGAAATTTCTTTTTACCTTGTTTTCTGCTAGTTCTGGCCCGGATTGGCTTTAAATTTTGGAAGAACAATATTTTTAATATTTTTTTTGAATTTTTTCGAGAAAGCTCTAGCAAGGGTAAGGTAGAAACTGTACTTGGTTCAAAAAAAATTTTATCGCTTTTTCTACCTATTCTGGTCCCTTTTTGCCTTAAATAAAGTGAGAATGACATTTTTTAATTTCTTAAATTTTTTTACTATTTTTTTGGGAACACTGTAACTTGGGTCGGGAGAAACTATATTCGGAACGAAATTTCTTTTTATCTGGGCTTGAAATTTGGGCAGAACTATATTCTTAATTTTTTTGAATTATTTTAATATTTTTTTGAGAATGCTATAGCACGGGTAATGTAGAAACTGTAATTAGTTCGAAAATTCTTTTATCATTTTTTCAGCTTATCCTGGTTCGGTTTGCATAGAAATAAAGCGAGAATGATGTTTTTTAATTTTTTGAATTTTTTTACTATTTTTTAGGAACGTTGTATCTTGGGTCAGGAGAAACGGTACCCAAAACGAAATTTCTTTTTATCTCGTTTTCTTCTTGTCCTGGCTCGGATTGGCTTGAAATTTTGGAAGAACAATATTTTAAAATTATTTTAATATTTTTTTAAAATTTTTTTGGGAAAGCTCTAGTAAGGTTGTTGCAACTGTACTCATTTCGAAAAAAAATTTATAGCGTTTTCAGCCTATCCTTGTCCGTTTTGGCCATAAATAAAGTGATAATGTTGTTTTTTAATTTTTTGCTATTTTTTTACGAATGTTGTTTCTTTTTTGTCTTAGCCTGGTTTGGCTTGAAATTTAGGCAGAACAATATTTTTAATTTTTTTGAATTATTTTAATATTTTTTTTGCATTTTTTGGAGAATGCTTGATAAGAACAGAGAATGGAGTTTGAGTTTCTAGCTGGATTCGAGGTTAGCTGGTCCTCCAGAAGAAGAAGAAAGATGAGAACATAGAAGAATAAAAGAAGAAACTAAATTATGATTGGTTTTGGTTGAACATTGAATTACCAAGCTCTGTTGGTCTTATACCCTTCCCGCCCTTTAACTAACTAACTAACTAACTGATGCCAGCTGTAACTACTAACTGCCCTTACTTCCACTAACAATTACAATCAGTACCACCCTTCCCAATTACAATAATTATCACTCCATACAATCCTACTATTACTCAATACAATCCTAACGATACCCCCCCCCCTCCCCCCGATTAAAACACCTTGCCCACAAGGTGTGGAAATTGTTGTTGCAACAAGTATAGACTCTCCCAGGTAGCATCTTCCACACGTTCTCCTTGCCACTGGACTAAGACCTGAGTGACAGACCTATTCCGCAGCTGATGAGTCCTCTCTTGTAACACAGCCACAGGATCAGGCTTGAGAAGACCCGCAGAATCCACAGGTGGTAAGGATGGCAAGGGTACCACATGTTCACCCAATCTCTGTTTCAAACAAGAAACATGGAAGGTGGGATGAAGTTTTGATTCAGGTGGTAAGTCCAATTTGTAGGAGACAGTACCAATTTTCTGCAGTATCTGGAAAGGACCATAGAATCTAGGTGAGAGCTTTCCCAAACATTTCTGCCTCAAGGACATCTGTTTGTAAGGGTGCAGCTTAAGATAAACCCAATCTCCAACTTCAAATTCTCTCATAGTTCTATGCTTATTAGCAGTAACCTTCATTCTCTCCTGAGTAGCCAACAAATTTTGCTTCAGTAATGCAATCAACTGCTGTCTATCTCTCAAATGCACCTCCATACTCTCCACCTTAGTAGTGCTAGGAATGTAATCCAAGAGTCTTGGTGGAGCAAAACCATACAATGCCTCAAAGGGTGTCATCTTAAGAGAGACATGAAAATTGGTATTGAACCAGAATTCGGCTAAGGGCAACCACTCCACCCAAGACTGTGGTTTGTCTACAGCAAAGGCCCTTAAATAATGCTCCAAGCTCTTGTTCACAACCTCTATTTGGCCATCTGTTTGGGGGTGATAAGCGATAGACATGGCAAGCTGAACCCCTTGAAGCCTCATCAATTCTTGCCAAAAATGGGATGTAAAAATTGGATCTCTGTCACTCACAATGGAGGCAGGCATACCATGCAATTTAAAGACATTTTGCATATAAAGTTGAGCTACTTTGGCTACAGAGTAAGGGTGTGACAAGGGTACAAAGTGAACAAATTTAGTGAACCTATCCACCACCACTAACACCACATCCTTGAACTGAGATTTAGGGAGCCCTTCAACAAAATCCATACTAACATCCATCCAAGGCTTTTCTAGGATTGGCAAGGGTTGCAGAAGACCAGCTGGATTACAAGTCTCATATTTCAATCTTTGACAAATATCACACTCTCTCACCAACTTCCTCACATCAGTCCTTAAACCAGGCCAATAGAAATCCCTTTTTACCCTATGCAAGGTCTTAAGAAAACCTGAGTGACCCCCCAATGGACTGTCATGGACCTGATGCAAGACAGCAGTCTTCAAAGCATCACAAGTGCCTAAGGAAACCCTTACCTTGTACAACAACAACCCATTCTGCAGAGAGTAACCTTTAGGAGCAACTTGGCCTGAACCCAAGGCATGTATGATACCCTGCACTTGCTGATCCGTAGCATAGCTTGCCTTTAGATCACTAAGCCAAGTTGGGGAAGGAAATGAGATCATACACAAAACTCCTTCTTGAGAGTCTGAATCAGTCCCAAGTGTAAGATAATCAGATCCAACCTTAGTAGAAAGTTCAGCAGGATTCAAATCATCATCAGGTTCAACTTTTCTATACAAGGCATCAGCCACAAGGTTGTCTTTGCCCTTTTTATATTGAACCACAAAGGCATATCCTAATAACTTGGCAAACCACTTCTGTTGAGTAGGAGTACCAATTTTCTGCTCTAATAGGTACTTAAGGCTTTGTTGATCAGTTCTAATAATAAAAGGTCTACTAACCAGGTAAGATCTCCACCTCTTGACAGCAACAACCAGAGCTAATAACTCCTTTTCGTAGGTAGACAAGGCCAAATTTCTACCCTTGAGGGCTTGACTATGAAAGGCAATAGGCCTACCTTGTTGCATCAACACTGCTCCCAACCCTTTGACTGAAGCATCACATTCTATAACAAATGGCATATCAAAATTAGGTAGAGCTAGCACTGGTGGTTGATCCATGGCAGCCTTTAATTTCTGAAAAGCTTGCTCAGCCTCCTCAGACCAAGAAAATGCATCCTTCTTCAATAGGGCAGTTAAAGGAGCAGCAATCTATCCATAGCCTTTAACAAATTTTCTATAGTAACCTGTGAGCCCCAAAAACCCTCTCAAGGACTTAAGATCAATGGGGGTAGACCACTGTTGCATGGCTGGAGTCTTCTTAGGATTAGTGTGAACCCTTGCACTAGTGATGACATGCCCGAGGTACTCCACTTCATTACAAGCAAATTTGCACTTGGACTTCTTAGCATATAGTTTATGTAAGGCTAACACCTCTAAAACAGATCTCAAATGGTTCACATGCTCAGACAAAGAAGTGCTATATACCAAAATATCATAAAAAAAAAAAAAAAAAAAACTAAAACAAATTTTTTGAGATAAGGCTTAAAAACTTGGTTCATCAAGGATTGAAAGGTTGATGGAGCATTGGTTAAGCCAAATGGCATCACTAGAAACTCATATTGCCCTTCATGTGTTCTGAATGCTGTTTTTGGCACATCCTCCTCCTTCATCCTGATTTGATGGTATCCGGACCTTAGATCAAGCTTGGAAAAAACAGTTGCCCCATTCAACTCATCCAACAGCTCATCAATGACTGGAATTGGGAACTTATCCTTTACAGTAATGTTGTTCAGTGCCCTATAGTCAATGCACATCCTCCAAGACCCATCTGCTTTCTTGACTAGCAAAACAGGTGAAGCAAAAGGACTAGTGCTGTTTCTGATTGACCCAGCAGTCAATAACTCCCTCACAATGTTTTCAATTTCATTTTTTTGATAGAAGGGGTATCTATAAGGTCTCTGGCATACTGGTTGAAAGCCCTCCATGAGAGTAATCTGATGCTCATGACCCCTCATAGGTGGTAAACTTGTAGGAGTCTCAAAAACCCTTCCAAATTCCTGCAATAACAACTCCACTTCTGCAGGTACACTCTCCTCCAACACCCCCTCAGCTACAGAGTAAATTTGAAGCAGCAATCCCTTCCTCATTGATCCCTTAAGCAACTGATGACAATCTATGAAAGAAGTACCTGAGGAAGGACTTAAACCTTGCAGCAAGACCTGTTGATCCTTGTAATGGAACTTCATAGTTAACAACTGAAAGTCCCATTGTATTATACCCAAGGTACTCAACCATTGAGTGCCCAACACAGCATCACAACCTCCTAATGCTAACACATGAAATTGAACACAAAATTCCACTCCCTCACACACACTGGTACACTACTACAAAAGCCTTGAGTTCTCACCACAGTGCCATTGGCCACTTTAACCTCCAAGATTCTTAAGACATCAACCTTTAACTATAAACTAGAGACCATTAATGGATCCACAAAGTTATGAGTGCTACCTGTGTCCACCAGTAACACTAGCCTACTGCCCTTAATCCTACCTCTAACCCTCATAGTGCCTGGTGTAGGAGTCCTAGTTAAAGCATACAATGTAATTCCCACATCTTCTTCCTGTTCAATTAGTTAGTTATGCCTTTTGGTTTGACTAATGCTCCGAGCACCTTTATGAGACTTATGAACCATGTTTTGCGTGCATTTATAGGCAGATTTGTTGTTGTCTATTTTGATGATATACTCATGTATAGCAAAAACATAGACGATCATGTAGTACATTTGAAATTCGTTTTAGATGTGCTAAGGAAAGAAAGGTTGTTTGCTAATTTAAAGAAGTGCACTTTTTACACCGATAAGCTTGTATTTTTGGGATTTGTTGTTAGTGCACAAGGTATACAGGTAGATGAAGAGAAGGTATGTGCAATCCAAGACTGGCCGAGCCCCACAAGTGTAGCTAATGTTCGTAGTTTTCATGGACTTGCTAGTTTCTACCGGCGGTTCGTGAAGGACTTCAGTAGCTTAGTCGCACCGCTTACTGAAGTGATCAAGAAGAACGTTGGGTTTCGGTGGGGAGAAGAACAAGAGAAGGCATTTCAATTAATCAAAGAGAAGCTGACTAACGCACCTTTGTTGTCTTTACCTAACTTTTCTAAAACGTTTGAAATTGAATGTGATGCTTCAGGTATTGGTATAGGCGCCGTTCTTATGCAAGAAGGACGACCAATTGCTTACTTCAGCGAGAAACTCAATGGGGCAGCCTTAAACTACCCAACTTATGACAAGGAGTTGTATGCATTGGTTCGGGCCTTAGAGACGTGGCAGCACTACCTTTGGCCTAAGGAGTTCGTGATTCACACCGATCATGAGTCCTTGAAACACTTGAAGGGCCAACACAAGCTAAACAAAAGGCATGCGCGATGGGTGGAGTTCATAGAGACGTTTCCATACGTCATTCGGTATAAGCAAGGTAAGGAGAATGTAGTCGCCGATGCACTTTCTCACAGGTATGCCTTACTCTCCACACTTGATGCAAAATTGCTTGGTTTTGAACACATTAAAGAATTATATGCTGAAGACCACGAATTTTGTGAGGAATATCGAGCTTGTGAGAAAATCGCCTCTGGTAAGTTCTTTAGGCTTGATGGATTCCTATTTCGAGAAAATAAGCTATGTGTGCCTAACTGTTCTATGAGGGAGTTATTAGTGCAGGAATCACATGGTGGGGGATTAATGGGACATTTTGGAGTTGCAAAGACTTTAGCTATTTTGCAAGAACACTTCTATTGGCCTCACATGAAACGAGATGTCGAACGGATTTGTGGTAGATGTGTCACATGTAAGCAAACTAAATCCAAAGTGCAGCCCAACGGTTTGTATACTCCTTTACCAATTCCTAGTGAGCCTTGGATTGATATTTCAATGGATTTTGTGTTAGGATTGCCTAGGACTAAACATGGAAGAGATTCAATTTTTGTGGTCGTGGATAGATTTTCTAAAATGACACATTTTATTCCATGTCACAAAACGGATGATGCTTCACATGTTGCTGATTTGTTCTTTAGAGAGATTGTGAGATTACATGGCATGCCTAGGACAATTGTTTCAGATAGAGATGCTAAGTTCTTGAGTTATTTTTGGAAGACTTTGTGGTGTAAGTTAGGTACTAAGCTATTGTTTTCCACTACTTGTCATCCACAAACTGATGGTCAAACTGAAGTAGTAAATAGGACTTTGTCTACTCTATTGAGGTCAATCATTAGAAAGAACATCAAGACATGGGAAGAATGTTTACCACATGTTGAGTTTGCACATAATAGAGCTATTCATTCTGCTACCAAATTTTCGCCATTTGAAATTGTGTATGGGTTTAATCCTTTAACTCCATTGGATTTATCTCCTTTACCTTTGACGAAGCACATTAATTTAGATGGCAAAAAAAAAGCTGATTTTGTGAAGCAGATTCATAAGAAAGCAAGACTCAACATTGAGCGTAGAACGAAGCAATATGCCACACAAGCCAACAAGGGACGTCGCAATCTGGTTTTTGAACCCGGAGATTGGGTTTGGCTGCATATGAGAAAAGAAAGATTCCCGGCAAAAAGACGTTCCAAATTGCTCCCAAGAGGAGATGGTCCTTTCCAAGTCCTCGAGCGTATCAATGACAACGCTTACAAGCTAGATTTACCTGGTGAGTACAATGTAAGTGCCACTTTTAATGTTACTGATTTGAGTCCTTTTGATGTAGGTGATGATTTGAGGGCAAATCCTTTTCAAGAGGAGGGGAATGATGGAGACCAAGGCACCGCTTCGAAGGATCTCATTCAAGTACCAATTGGACCGGTTACGAGAGCACAAGCAAAGAAGTTCAAGGATGTACTCAACGGACTCATCCAAGAGTTATGGGCTCAAGCAAATTCGTGGAGGCCCATTGAGCATGATCCACGTGGGCAGCAAAGAATCGTCACTTTGATTCAAGTTCTAGAAGGATCCAGTCAAGGCTAAGAATTGGCAAGAAATATTTTGGGCCTATTCTAGAAGGATCGTGATGCACGACACAATTTACTATTTAATTATTGAAATTTATTATTTTTGGTATTTTTATGTAAAAAAACGTTATTTTAGGTTTAGGTGATTTATTTCCTTATTTTTAGGTGCATTTAATGCTTTTTAGGTCAAATTTGATTCCTGAAATGGTTAGGTATCAATTAGGAGTTTTTTTTAGAATATATTTTCTTGTCTGTCAAGTTTTATGGAGCCCTTAAATAGGCTCCTAAGTCTGTAAACGTTTTTGGAATACATTTTGAATATTCATAAAAACTTGTGAGGTTTATTCTCTTTGGTTCTTTGAAGAACTATTCGAACTTATCGGGATTTCCCGTGGCGTTCATCTTAACTTATCAAACGGAGTTTCCACCACCGTTTGTGGCCTCTTCCTTATACCGAGGTTCTTGTTTGTCATAAACAACGGGTCGAGGTCTTCCATTCGAATCTGTCCATAGAACGATCTTGGGTTCCCTTTTGTTGTTGGGTCTCGTTATTCTTGACGGGGTTCACATCAGGTAAGGTTGAAATTGTACTCGGTACGAAATTTTTTTTGGCTATTTCGGTCCAGTTTGGTCAGAAATGAAGCGAGAATTATTTTTTTAATTTATTGATTTTTTAAACTATTTTTTTGGGAACGCTGTAACTTGGGTTGGGTGAAACAGTACCCAGAACGAAATTTTTTTTTATCTCGTTTTCTTCTTGTCCTGGCTCGGTTTGGCTTGAAATTTGGGAAGAACAATATTTTTAATTTTTTTGAAGTATTTAAACATTTTTTATGAATTTTTTTGAGAATGCTCTAGAAGGATAAGGTAGAAATTGTACTCGATTCAAAAAAATTCTTATCACTTTTTCAACCTATCCTGGTCCGGTTTGGTTAGAAATAAAGCGAGAATGATGTTTTTTAGTTTTTTGTATTTTTTTACTATTTTTTTGGGAAAGCTGTAACTTGGATCAGGAGAAACGGTACCCGGACCAAAATTTCTTTTTATCTTATTTTCTTATTGTCTTGGCCTGGATTGGCTTGAAATTTTGGAGAAACAATATTTTTAATTTTTTTGAATTATTTTAATATTTTTTTTGAATTTTTTTGAGAAAGCTCTGGCGAGGGTAAGGTAGAAACTGTACTCGGTTTGAAAATATTTTTAATCGCATTTTTAGTCTATCCTAGTCCATTTTGGCCTTAAATAACATGAGAATAAAGTTTTTTAATTTTTTGATTTTTTTTACTATTGTTTTGGGAACGCTATAACGTTGGTCGGGAGAAACAGTATTCGGAACGAAATTTCTTTTTATCTAGTTTTCTTCTTGTCCTTTCCCGGTTTGGCATTAAATTTTGGCAGAACTATATTTCAATTTTTGAATTATTTTAATATTTTTGCTGAATTTTTTTTTTAGAATGCTCTAGCACGAGTAAGGTTGAAAATGTGCTTGTTACGAAATTTTTTTTTTTTTTTTTTTGTCTTTTTCAGTCAATTATGGTCCGGTTTGGTCAGAAATGAAGCGAGAATGATTTTTTTAAAATTTTTTTACTATTTTTTTGGGAACACTGTAACTCGGGTTGGGAGAAACAGTACCTGGAACGAAATTTCTTTTTATCTCGTTTTCTTCTGGTCCTGGCCTGGTTTGGCTTGAAATTTTGGAGGAACAACATGTTTAATTTTTTTGAATTATTTTAATATTTTTGTTGAATTTTTTTTGAGAATGCTCTAGCACGGGTAAGGTTGAAATTGTACTCGTTACAAAAATTTTATATCTCTTTTAAAGCCTATCCTGGTCCGTTTTGGCCTTAAATAACGTGAGAATAATGTTTTTGAATTTTTTTACTATTTTTTTTAGAACGCTTTAACGTGGGTCGGAAGAAACGGTATCCGGAACGAAATATCTTTTTGTCTAGTTTTTTACTTGTCCTTTCCCGATTTGGCATGAAATTTGGGTAGAACTATATGTTCAATTTTTTTTTGAATTATTTTAATATTTTTATTGAATTTTTTTTAGAATGCCCTAGCACGGGTAAGGTTGAAATTGTACTCGTTACGAAAATTTTTATACCTCTTTTTTAGGCAATTTCGGTCCCATTTGGTCAGAAATGAAGCGAGAATGATTTTTTTCTTTTTTTGAATTTTTTTACTATTTTTTTGGGAACGCTATAGCTTGGTTTGGGAGAAACGGTACTCAGAACAAAATTTCTCTTTATCTCATTTTCTTCTTGTCCGGCCCGGTTTGGCCAGAAATTTGGGAAGAACAATATTTTTAATTTTTTAGAAATATTTTAATATTTTTTATGAATTTTTTTCAGAATGCTCTAGCAAGGGTAAGGTAGAAATTGTACTCGATTCGAAAAAATTTTTACCACGTTTTCGCCTTATCCTGGTCCGGTTTGTTCAGAAATACAGCGAGAATGATGTTCTTTAAATTTTTTGAATTTTTTTACTTGTTTTTTGGGAACGCTATAACTTGGGTGAAGAGGAACGGTACCCGAAACAAAATTTATTTTTATCTCATTTTCTTCTTGTCCTGACCCAGTTTTGCTTAAAATTTGGACAGAACAATATTTTCAATTTTTTTGAAATATTTTAATTTTTTTTTAATTTTTTTAAGAATGCTCTAGCAAGGGTAAGGTAGAAATAGTACTCGATTCGAAAAAAATTTTATCACTTTTTCGATCTATCCTGGTCCGGTTAGGCCAGAAATAAAGTGAGAATGATGTTTTTTAATTTTTTGAATTTTTTTACTATTTTTTTGGGAATGCTGTAACATGGATCGGGAGAAACAGTACCTGTAACGAAATTTCTTTTTATTTAGTTTTCTGCTTTTCCTTTCCTGATTTGGCATGAAATTTGGGCAGAACTATATTTTCAATTTTGTTGAATTATTTTAATACTTTTGTTGAATTTTTTTTTCGAATGCTCTAGCACAGGTAAAGTTGAAATTGTACATGGTACGAAATTTTTTTTATCTTTTTTCTTGCTATTTCGGTTTGGTCAGAAATGAAGCGAGAATTTTTTTTTTTTTAATTTGTTGAACTTTTTTACTATTTTTTTGGAAACGCTGTAACTTGGGTTGGGTGAAATAGTACCTGGAACGAAAAGTTTTTTATCTTGTTTTCTTCTTGTCCTGGCTCGGTTTGGATTGAAATTTGGGCAGAACTATATTTTCAATTTTTTTTGTTGAATTTTTTTTTTAGAATGTTCTAGCACAGGTAAGGTTGAAAATGTACTCATTACGAAAAAAATTTTTGTCTCTTTTTCAGTCTATTACGGTCCAGTTTGGTCAGAAATGAAGCGAGAATGATTTTTTTTAATTTCTTGATTTTTCTTACTATTTTCATGGGAACGCTGTAACTTGGGTTTGGAGAAACGTTACTCGGAACCAAATTTCTTTTTATCTCGTTTTCTTCTTGTCCTGGCCAGATTTGGCTTGAAATTTGGGCAAAACTATATTTTCAATTTTATTGTTGAATTTTTTTTTAGAATGTTCTTGCACGGGTAAGGTTGAAATTGTACTCGTTATGAAAATTTTTATATCTCTTTTTCAGCCTATCCTGGTCCGTTTTGGCCTTAAATAACGCGAGAATAATGTTTTTGAATTTTTTTACTATTTTTTTTGGAACGCTGTAACGTGGGTCAGGAGAAACGGTATCCGAAACGAAATATGTTTTTATCTAGTATTCTTCTTGTCCTTTCCCGGTTTGGCATGAAATTTGGGTAGAACAATATTTTTAATTTTTTTGAAATATGTTAATATTTTTTATGAATTCTTTTGAGAATGCTCTAGCCCTAAGGTAGAAACTGTAGTTGATTTAAAAAAAATTTTATCACTATTTCGCCCTATCCCGGTCCGGTTTGGTCAAAAATAAAGTGAGAATGATGTTTTTTGAATTTTTTTACTTGTTTTTTGGGAGCACCGTAACTTGGGTCGGGAGAATTGGTACCATGAACAAAATTTTCTTTTATCTTGTTTTTTTATTGTCCTGGCCCGGATTGGCTTGAAATTTAGGAAGAACAATATTTTTAATATTTTTGAATTATTTTAGTATATTTTTTTTTTTGAAATGCTTTGATCAATTGTTGGAGTGGTGTAATAAAGATTTCTTTTGGGAATATGATGGTTGAGCTTAATATCTTCCACATAAGTAAACAAGTGCTAGACAATGAGGATATCTGTGAGGTTGACATGATTGAGAGTCTAGTCCATGATACTTTCCTATAATCGAGTTATGAGGATCCTCTAGAGGCTTGCTTAAATCTTTTTGGTTGCAATTTCAATATTGAACACTCAATTGAAGAGGTCAATGCATTGTTAGATTATGTTCCGCTCTTAAGTAGTGATAGTTGGCAACCAAAAGTGATCCCTCTTCCACTTTCTTCATCCCCACCCCCATCTACTATGGAACCACCAAAGTAGGAGTTGAAACCATTACCTAACACACTTAAGTATGCGTTTTTAGGTTCTGAGACCTTACCTATCATTATAGCTTTAGATTTGGATGACCTTAGGGAACGCCAATTAATAAGTGTACTTCAAGAGCATAAGGAAGCTACAGGTTGGTCAATAGCTAATATCAAAGGTATTAGTTCATCTGTGGTTACGCATTGAATTCACTTGGCATTGAATTCACTTGGAAGAGAATGCTAAAACTTCACGTGAGCCACAAATACGTCTAAACCCTATTATGTAAAAGGCAGTGAGAGTTGAAGTTTTGAAGCTTTTGGATGTGGGTATTATTTTCCCAATTTCTGATAGTTATTGGGTGAGCCAGTTCAAGTTGTACCAAAGAAATCTGGCATAATAGTTGTCAAGAATGAGGATGATTAGTTAGGCTCAACTCGTGTGCAAATGGGATGGAGAGTTTGCATTAATTACCGTAAGTTGAATGCCATGACAAGAAAAGATCATTTTCCTCTTCCTTTTATAGACCAAATGTTGGATATTTTGGATATAATCAAATTCCCATTGCACTAAAAGATCAAGAAAAGACTACCTTCACAATTCACATGCCCCTTCGAGACATTTGCCTACCGTCGCATGCCATTTGGTTTATGTAATGCTCCTGGTACATTTCAAAGGTGCATGATTAGTATTTTTTTCTGATATGGTGGGGCGATATTTAGTGGTATTTATGGATGACTTTTCAGTATTTGGGTCCACTTTTGAAGAATGTTTGCACCACTTATCCTTAATGTTAGTGCGGTGTAAGGAAAAGAATCTTGTTCTTTATTAGGAGAAATGTCATTTTATGGTGAGAAAGGGAATTGTTCTTGGGCATGTCATATTAGAAAGTGCTATTGACGTTGATAAGGCCAAAATCGATTTGATTTCTAACCTTCCACCTCCCCGATCTGTTAAGGGAATTAGATAATTTTTGGGTCATGTAGGATTCTAACGAAGGTTCATCAAGGATTTTAGGAAAATCTCAAGGCCCTTATGCAACTTACTTGCCAAAGATGCCCTATTTGTGTTTGATGATGAGTGTCTCCATGCATGTAAGAGACTAAAAATTGAATTGACTTCTGCACCTATCATTCAACCACGTGATTGGAAAGTGCCTTTTGAGATTATGTGTGATGCCTTTGATTATGGAATTGGTGATGTTTTAGGACAACGGGTTGGAAAGGTTCCTCATGTGATTTATTATGCTAGTAAGACTCTAAATGATGCTCAAATGAACTACTTTACAACAGAAAAGGAGTTGCTAGCAATTGTTTTTGCCTTAGATAAATTTAGGTCCTATTTGTTGGGGTCTAAGGTCTTAATTTATTCGGATCATGCTGCATTGAAGTATCTTTTCTCCAAAAAAGATGCTAAAGCTTGATTTATTTGATGGATTTGATTGCTACAAGAATTTGATCTTGAAATTTGGGACAAGAAGGGATCCAAAAATGTAATAGCTAACCATTTTTCTAGATTAATCGTTGAGCACATTGATGACAATTTACCTATTCTTGAATCGTTCCCTGATGAGCAGTTGCTGCATGTATCCCAAAGACCTTGGTATGCTAATATTGCAAACTATCTTGTCACTAATCAAATGCCTTCACATTGGACTAATCAAGATAGGTCTAAATTTCTAGCTGAGGTTAAGTATTTCTTTTGGGATGATCCATACTTGTTTAAGTACTATTTTGATCAAATAATTAGGAGATGCATATTTGAGAGTGACCAACAAAAGTTATATCCTTTTGTCATGATCATGCTTGTGGAGGCCACTTTAGTTCAAGAAAGACTACTGCCAAGATTTTGCAATGTGTTTTTATTCGCCTTCCATTTTTCATGATTCCCATGCATATTGTTCAGCCTGTGAGAGATGCCAAAAATTGGGGAGTATTGGAAAAAGAAATATGATGCCATTGAACCCTATTTTGATTGTTGAGATATTTGATGTTTGGGGTATTGATTTCATGGGTCTTTTTCCTAATTCTTTTGGTAACTTATACATCCTTGTTGCTATTGATTATGTTTCTAAATGGGTTGAGGCCATTGCATGTAGAACTAATGATCACAAGGTTATAGTCAAGTTTTTGAGAAAGAATGTGTTTGCACGGTTTGGTACACCACGTGCCATTATTAGTGATGGAGGAAAGCACTTTTGCAATAGATTTTTTGAGCAACTAATGAAGAAATATGGCATCACTCATAAGGTTGCAATACCTTATCACCCAGAAACAAGTGGTCAAGTAGAGATATCTTATAGGGAAATCAAGAGAATATTGGAGAAAACAGTTAACCCTACTCGGAAAGATTGGTCTTTAAGACTCAATGATGCATTGTGGGCATACAGTACAACATTTAAGAGTCCCATTGGAATGTCTCCTTATCGAATTATGTATGGTAAGGCTTATCACCTCCCTATTAAGTTAGAGCATAGAGCTTATTGGGCTATTAAGCGATTAAATGAAATTCGCAATGATGCATCCAATTGTGCCAAATTGTATAAGGATCAAATGAAAAGGCTTCATGATAAAAACATCTTGAGAAAATCATTTGAACCTAGTCAGAAAGTTATTCTTTATAATTCTCGTTTGCATCTCTTCCCAGGTAAGTTACGATCTTGATGGATAGGTCCATTCATAGTTCACACTGTTTTTTTTAGAAAGCTCTTGCAAGGGTAAGGTAGAAGTTGTACTCAGTTTGAAAAAAAATTTATCGCCTTTTCGGCATATCCTGATCCGTTTTGGTCTTAAATAAAGTGAGAATGATATTTTTTAATTTTTTGAATCTTTTTACTAATTTTTTGGGAACGCTGTAAAGTGGGTCAAGAGAAACAATACCCAGACCGAAATTCTTTTTTATCTAGTTTTCTTTTTGTCCTTTCTCAGTTTGACATGAAATTTGGGCAGAACTATATTTTCAATTTTTTTGAATTATTTTAATATTTTTGCTGAATTTGTTTTCTAGAATGCTTTAGCACGGGTAAGGTTGAAAATGTGCTTGTTGCGAAAAATTTTTTGTCTCTTTTTCAAGCTATTTCAGTCTGGTTTGTTCAGACATATAGCGAGAATAATTTTTTTAATTTTTTTAATTTTTTTTACTATTTTTTTGGAACGCTGTAACTTGGGTTGGGAGAAACGGTACTCGTAACGAAATTTCTTTTTATCGCGTTTTCTTCTTGTCCTGGCCCGATTTCGCTTAAAATTTGGGCAAAACTATATTTTCAATTTTTTTGTTGAATTTTTTTCTGAGAATGTTCTAGCATGGGTAAGGTTGAAAAATGTACTCGTTACGAAAAAAAAAAATTATCTCTTTTTCAGGCTATTACGGTCCAGTTTGGTTAGAAATGAAGCGAGAATGATTTTTTTTACTATTTTTATGGGAAAGCTATAACTTGGGTTCGGAGAAACGGTACTCGGAACCAAATTTATTTTTGTCTTGTTTTCTTCTTGTCCTATCCCGATTTGGCTTGAAATTTGGGCAGAACTATATTTTCAATTTTTTTGTTGAATTGTTTTTTGAGAATGTTCTAGCACGGGTAAGGTTGAAATTATACTCGTTACGAAAATTTTTATATCTCTTTTTTACCCTATCCTGGTCCGTTTTGGCCTTAAATAACGTGAGAATAATGTTTTTGAATTTTTTGAATTTTTTTTGAAACGCAATAACGTGGGTCAGGGAAAACGGTATTTGGAACGAAATATGTTTTTATCTAGTTTTCTTCTTGTCCTTTCCCAGTTTTGGCATGAAATTTGGGCAGAACAATATTTTTAATTTTTTTGAAATATTTTAATATTTTTTATGAATTTTTTTGAGAATGCTCTAGCCCTAAGGTAGAAACTGTACTCCATTCGAAAATTTTTTTATCACTTTTTCACCCTATCCTGGTCCGGTTTGGTCAAAAATAAAGCAAGAATGATGTTTTTTGAATTTTTTTACTTGTTTATTGGGAACGTCGTAACTTGGGTAGGGAGAAACGGTACCCGGAACAAAATTTCTTTTTATCTCATTTTTTTATTATCCTGGCCCAGATTGGCTTGAAATTTTGGAAGAACAATATTTTTAATATTTTTGAATCATTTTAGTATTTTTTTTTTTTTGAATTTTTTTGAGGAAGCTCTTGCAAGGGTAAGGTAAAAGCTGTACTCAGTTTGAAAAAAAATTTATCGCCTTTTCAGCATATCATGATCCGTTTTGGCCATAAATAAAGCAACAATATTTTTAATATTTTTGAATCATTTTAGTATTTTTTTTTTTTTTGAATTTTTTTGAGGAAGCTCTTGCAAGGGTAAGGTAAAAGCTGTACTCAGTTTGAAAAAAAATTTATCGCCTTTTCAGCATATCATGATCCGTTTTGGCCATAAATAAAGCAACAATGATGTTTTTTTAATTTTTTGAATTGTTTAACTATTTTTTTGGGAATGCTATAAAGTGGGTCGGGAAAAACGGTACCCGGAACGAAATTTCTTTTTATCTCGTTTTCTTATTGTCCTTGCCCGGATTGGCTTGAAATTTTGGAGGAACAATATTTTTAATTTTTTTGAATTATTTTAATATTTATGTTATATTTTTTTTGAGAATGCTCTAGCACAGGGAGGGCTTAAATTGTATTCGTTACAAAAATTTTTATCTCTTTTTCTGCCTATTCTGGTCCGTTTTGGCCTTAAATAACTCGAGAGTAATGTTTTTCAATTTTTTTACTATTTTTTTTGGGAAAGTTGTAACTTGGATTGGGAGAAATGGTACCTGAAACAAAATATCTTTTTATCTCGTTTTCTTATTGTCCTAGCCCGGATTGGCTTGAAATTCTGGAGGAACAATCTTTTTAATTTTTTAGAATTATTTTAATATTTTTTTTTAATTTTTTTGAGAAATCTCTGGCAAGGGAAAGGGAGAAACTGTACTCAGTTTGAAATTTTTTTTTCGCTTTTTTGGCCTATCTTTGTCCGTTTTGTCCTTAAATAATGCGAGAATAATGTTTTTTAATTTTTTGAATTTTTTACTATTTTTTTGGGAACGCTGTAACGTCGGTCAGGAGAAATGGTACCCAAAACGAAATTTCCATTTATCTACTTTTCTTCTTGTCCTTTCCCGATTTGGCATGAAATTTGGGCAAAACTATGTTTTCAATTTTTTTGAATTATTTTAATATTTTGCAGAATTTTTTTTGGGAATGCTCTTGCACTGGTAAGGTCGAAAATATACTTGTTACGAAAATTTTTTTTTATCTCTTTTTCAGGCTGTTACGGTTCGGTTTGGTCTTTTTTAGTTTTTTGAATTTTTTTACTATTTTCTTGGGAACGCTGTAACTTGGTTTGGGAGAAACAGTACTCGGAATGAAATTTCTTTTTATCTCGTTTTCTTCTTGTCCTGGCCCGGTTTGGCTTGAAATTTGGGCAAAACTATCTTTTCAATTTTTTTTGTTGAATTTTTTTTTGAGAATGTTCTAGCACAGGTAAGGTTGAAAATGTACTCGTTACGAATTTTTTTTTTCCCCTTTTTTAGGCTATTACAGTCCGGTTTGGTCAGAAATGAAGCGAGAATGATTTTTTTTTAATTTCTTGATTTTGTTTACTATTTTTATGGGAAAGCTGTAACTTGGGTTCGGAGAAACGGTACTGGGAACCAAATTTCTTTTTATCTTGTTTTCTTCTTGTCTTGATTTGGCTTTAAATTTGGGCAGAACTATATTTTCAATTTTTTTGTTGAATTTTTTTTTTGAGAATGTTCTAGCACGGGTAAGGTTGAAATTGTACTCGTCAGGTTGAAAATTTTTATATCTCTTTTTCAGCCTATCTTGGTCTGTTTTGGCCTTAAATAATGCGAGAATAAAGGTTTTGAATTTTTTGAATTTTTTTACTATTTTTTTTGGAACGCTGTAACGTAGGTCGGGGGAAACGGTATCCGGAACGAAATATGTTTTTATCTAGTTTTCTTCTTGTCCTTTCCGAGCTTGGCATGAAATTTGGGCAGAACAATATTTTTAATTTTTTTGAAATATTTTAATATTTTTTATGAATATTTTTGAGAATGCTAGCCTTAAGGTAGAAATTGTACTCGATTTGAAAATTCTTTTTATCACTTTTTCACCCCATCCTGGTCCGGTTTGGTCAAAAATAAAGCGAGAATGATTTTTTTGAATTTTTTTACTTGTTTTTTGGGAACACCCTAACTTGGGTAGGGAGAAACGGTACCCAGAATAAAATTTCTTTTTATCTCATTTTTTATTGTCCCGGCCCGGATTGGCTTGAAATTTTGGAAGAACAATATTTTTAATATTCTCAAGTTATTTTAGTATTTTTTTTTTTGAATTTTTTTGAGAAAGCTCTTGCAACGGTGAGGTAGAAGCTGTCCTCGGTTTGAAAAAAAATTTATCGCCTTTTCGGTATATCCTGATCCGTTTTGGTTTTAAATAAAGCGAGAATGATGTTTTTTAATTTTTTTTACCAATTTTTTGGGAATGCTGTAAAGAGGGTCAAGAGAAACGGTACCCAGACCGAAATTTTTTTTTATCTAGTTTTCTTTTTGTCCTTTCCCGATTTGGCATGAAATTTGGGCAGAACTATATTTTCAATTTTTTTGAATTATTTTAATATTTTATCTGAATTTTTTTTGAGAATGCTCTTGCACTGGTAAGGTCGAAAATGTACTCGTTACCAAAAAAATTTTTATCTCTTTTTCAGGCTATTACGATCTGGTTTGGTCAGAAATGAAGCGAGAATGTTTTTTTTGGAATTATTTTGAATTTTTTTACTATTTTCTTGGGAACGCTGTAACTTGAGTTGGGAGAAACGGTACTTGGAACGAAATTTCTATTTATCACGTTTTCTTCTTGTCCTGGCCCGATTTAGCTTGAAATTTGGGCCTAAAGATATTTCTCCTTGTGACGACCCGATTTGGTATGAAATGAGGGCAGAAAGATATTTTTAATATTTTTGAATTATTTTAATATATTTTTTTTACTTTCTTTAATAATGCTCCAGCCCGGGTAAGATAGAAACTATACTCGGTACGAAAAAAATTTTATCGCTTTTTTGGCATTTCTCTTTTTCATCTTGTCCCGGCTCGGTTTGGCTTGAAATTATGGCAGAAAGATACATCATTGTCGATTTATTTAAGGCCAAAACAGACCTGGAAAGGCCGAAAAAGCGAAAAAGTTTTTCGAACCGAGTACAATTTTTACCTTACAATTGCTAGAGGATTCTTAAAAAAATTCAAAAAAAATATTAAAATAATTCAAAAATATTAAAAATATTGTTTTGCCCAAATTTCATGCCAAACTGAACCAAGACAAGAAGAAAACGAGAGAAAAAGAAATTTCGTTCCAGGCACCGTTTCTCCCTACCCAAGTTACAGCGTTCCTAAAAAAAAAATCAAAAACATTATTCTTGCTTTATTTAAGGTCAAAATGGACCGGGATAGGTCGAAAAAGTGATAAAAAAATTTTCAAACCAAGTACAGTTTGTACCTTACTCTTGCTAGAGCATTCTCAAAAAAATTCAAAAAAAAAAAATTCAAAAAAATTAAAAATATTGTTCTACCGAAATTTCAAGCCAAATCGGGATAGGATAAGAATAAAACAAGATAAAAAGAAATTTCATTACGGGTACCATTTCTCCCGACCCAAGTTATAGCATTCCCAAAAAAATAGTAAAAAATTTCAAAAAACTAAAAAACATCATTCTCGCTTTATTTATGGCCAAAACGGACCAGGATTGGCTGAAAAAGCTATAAAAAAATTTTGGTAACAAGTACAGTTTCTACCTTACCCTTACTAGAGCTTTCTAAAAAAAATTCAAAAAATATATTAAAATAATTCAAAAATATTAAAAATATTGTTCTGCCAAAATTTCAAGCCAAACCAGTTTAGGACAAGAAGAAAACGAGATAATAAGAAATTTCGTTCCGGGTACCGTTTCTCCCAACCACGTTACTGGGTTCCCAAAAAATTAGTAAAAAAATTCAAAAACATCATTCTTGCTTTATTTCTGACCAAACCGGACAAAAATAGCCAGAAAAAGCGATATAAAAATTTTTGTATCGAGTACAGTTTCTACCTTACCTGTGCTAGAGCATTCTCAAAATAAAATATTGAAAAAATTCAAAAAAAAATTAAAAATATCGTTTTGGCCAAATTCCATCCCAAACCTGACAAGGGCAAGACGGAACGAAAGTTTTTTTTTTCTTTGTATTTCTCGGCCTTTCCCGACCCGATTTGGCTAGAAATAAAGCTAGAATGATGTTTTTTAATTTTTGGAGTTTTTTTTTATTTTTTTTGGGAATACTCTAGCCTGGGTCGGGTAGGAACGGATAGAACGAAATTTTTTTATCTTTCTCTTTCTCGGCTTTTCCCATCCCGATTTGGCTAGAAATAAAGCCAAAATTATGATTTTTAATTTTTTGAATTTTTTTGCTATTTTTTTGGTAATGCTCTAGCCTGTGTAGGAACGGATCAGAACAATTTTTTTTTTTCTTTCTCTTTCTTGGCCATTCTAGACCCGATTTCGCTAGAAATAAAGCTAGTATGATGTTTTTTAAATTTTTGAAATTTTTTTGCTATTTTTTTGGGAATGCTCTAGCCTGGGTCGAGTAGGAACGGAACGGAACGAAATTATTTTTCTCTCTCTATCTTGGACTTTCTTGACCCGATTTGGCTAGAAATTAAGCTAGAATTATGTTTTTTAATTTTTTTTATTTTTTTACTATTTTTTTGGGAATGCTCACCAAGGTCGAGTAGGAACTGATCGAAACAATCTTTTTTTTCTTTCTCGGCCTTTCCCGTCCTGATTTCACTAGAAATTAAGCTAGAATGATGTTTTTTAATTTTTGGAATTTTTTTGTTATTTTTTTGGGAATGCTCTAGCCTGGGTCGAGTTGGAACGGATCGAAACGAAATTATTTTTTCTCTCTCTATCTCGGCCTTTCCCAACCCTATTTGGTTAGAAATGAAGCCAAAATGATGGTTTTTAGTTTTTTGAATTTTTTTGCTATTTTTTCGGAATGCTCTAGCCAGGGTCGGGTAGTAACGAATCGAAACGATTTTTTTTTTCTTTCTCTTTCTCGACCTTTCCTGGTCCAATTTGGCTAGAAATAAAGCCAGAATTATGTTATTTAATTTTTTGAATTTTTCTGCTATTTTTTTGGGAATGCTCTTACCCGAGTCGGGAAGGAACAAATCTGAACGAAATTGTTTTTTCTTTCTCTTTCTCGGCCTTTCCCTACCTGATTTGGCTAGAAATAAAGCAAAAATGATGTTTTTTTTATTTTTTGAATTTTTTTAGCTATTTTTTTTGGAAAGCAAGCCCGGGTCGGGTAGGAACAGCTCGAAATGAATTTTTTTTTTCTTTCTCTTTCTCGAACTATCCCAACCAGATTTGGCTAGGAATAAAGCCAGAATGTTGTTTTTTATTTTTATTTTTTTAAAATTTTTTTTCTTTTGTTTTTGGAATGGCCTAGCCCGAGTGGGGTAGGAACGGATCGGAACAAAATTTTTTTTTCTTTCTCTTTCTAGGCCGTTTCCGCCCCAATTTGGCAAGAAATAAAGCTAGAATGATGTTTTTTAATTTTTGGAATTTTTTTGGAACTTTTTTTGCAATTTTTGTGGGAATGCTCTAACCCGGGTCAGGTAGGAACGGATCGGAACGAAATTTTTTTTCTTTCTCTTTCTTGGCCTTTCCAAAACGAAATAAAATTAAATTTCGTTCTGGGTACCACTTGACCCAACACAAGCTACAACTTTCCCAAAAAAATTGTAAAAAAATTCATAAAAATTAAAAAACATCATTCTTGTGTTATTTCTAACCAAACCGAACAAGGATAGGCCGAAAAAGTGATAAAAAAATTTTCAAACTTAGTACAGGTTCTACCTTACCCTTGCTAGAGCATTCTGAAAAAAATTCAAAGAAAATATTAAAATAATTCAAAAAAAATTAACAATATTGTTCTGCCCTAATTTTAAGCCAAACCGGGCCCGGACAAGAAGAAAATGGGATAAAAAGAAATTTCATTCCGAGTACCATTCATCGGCCTTTCTCGCCCCGATTTGGCAAGAAATAAAGCCAAAATGATGTTTTTCAATTTTTGAAAATTTTTTGCTATTTTTGTGGGAATGCTCTAACCCGGGTTAGGTAGAAACGGATCGGAACAAAATTTTTTTTCTTTCTCTTTCTCGGCCTTTCCAAAACGAAATAAAATAAAATTTCGTTTTGGGTATCGTTTAACTCGACACAAGTTACAGCGTTCCCAAAAAAATAGTAAAAAAATTCAAAAAATTAAAAAACACCATTCTCGCGTTATTTCTGACCAAACCAGAACAGGATAAGCCGAAAAAGTGATAAAAAAAAAATTTTCAAACCGAGTACAGTTTCTACCTTACCCTTGCTAGAGCATTCTGAAAAAAAATTAAAAAAAAACATTAAAATAATACAAAAAATTAAAAATATTGTTCTGCCCTAATTTTAATCCAAACCGGGCCAGGACAAGAGGAAAACGAGATAAAAAGAAATTTCATTCCGAGTACCGTTTCTCCCGACCCAAGTTACAGCGTTCCCACAAAAATAGTAAAAAATTCAAAAAATTAAAAAATATCACTCTCACTTTATTTTTGAACAAACCGGACCAAAATAGCCCAAAAAAGTGATAAAAATTTTTTCGTACCGAGTATAGTCTCTACCTTACCCTTGCAAGAGCATTCTAAAAAAACTTCAAAAAAAATTAAAATAATTCAAAATAATTAAAAATATTGTTCTACCCAAATTTCAAGCCAAACCGAGCTAGGACAACAAGAAAACGAGATAAAAAGAAATTTCGTTCCAGGCACCGTTTCTCCCGACCCAAGTTACAGCATTCCGAAAAAAATAGTAAAAAAATTCAAAAAATTAAAAAAACATCATTCTCGCTTTATTTATGTCTAGAACGGACCAGCATAGGCCAAAAAAGCAATAAAATTTTTTTCGAACCGATTACAGTTTCTACCTTACCCTTGCTAGAGTTTTCTCAAAAAAATTCAAAGAAAACATTAAAAATATTCAAAAATATTAAAAATATTGTTTTGCCCAAATTTCAAGCCAAACTGGGCCAGAAAAATAAGGAAACGAGAAAAAAAGAAATTTCGTTCCAGGTACCGTTTCTGCCAACCCAAGATACAGCGTTCCCAAAAAAATAGCAAAAAATTTTAAAAAAAATATATATATCATTCTCACTTTATTTATGGCCAAAACAAACCAGGTTATGCTGAAAAAGCAATTAAAAAATTTTCGAACTGAGTATAGTTTTAACCTTACCCTTGCCAGAGCTTTCTCAAAAAAGTTGAAAAAAAATATTAAAATAATTCAAAAAAGTTAAAAATATTGTTCTTCCGAAATATCAAGCCAATCCGGGCCAAGACAAGAAGAAAACGAGGTAAAAAAAAATTTCGTTACAGGTATCGTTTCTCTCGACCCAAGTTACAGCGTTCCCAAAAAAATAATAAAAAAATTTAAAAAAAAATATCATTCTCGCTTTATTTCTGGCCAAACCGGATTAGGATGGGCTGAAAAAATGATAAAGAAATTTTCAAACCGAGTACAATTTCTACCTTACCCTTGCTAGAGCATTCTGAAAATTTTTTTTAAAAAAATTAAAATAATTCAAAAAAAACTGAAAATATTGTTCTGCCCTAATTTCAAGCCAAACCGGGAAAGGACAAGAAGAAAATAAGATAAAAAGAAATTTCATTCCGGGTACCGTTTCTCCCGACCCAACTTGCAGCGTTCCCAAAAAAATAGTAAAAAAATTCAAAAAATTAAAAAAATATCATTCCCGCTTTATTTCTGACCAAACCGGACTAGGATAGGCCGAAAAAGTGATAAAAATTTTTTCCTACCGAGTACAGTTTCTACCTTACCCTTGCTAGAGCATTCACAAAAAATTTCAAAACAAAATATTAAAATAATTAAAAATATTGTTCTACCCAAATTTCATGCCAAACCAGGCTAGGACAAGAAGAAAACGAGATAAAAAGAAATTTCGTTCCGGGTACCGTTTCTCCCGACCCAAGTTACAGCGTTCCCAAAAAAATTCATAAAATTAAAAAAAAAAAAAACGTCATTCTCACTTTATTTAAGGCTAGAACAGACCAGCATAGGCTGAAAAAGCGATAAAAATTTTTTCGAGCCGAGTACAATTTCTACCTTACCCTTGCTAGAGCTTTCTCAAAAAAAATTCAAAGAAAATATTTAAATAATTCAAAAAATTAAAAATATTGTTCTGCCCAAATTTCAAGCCAAACTGGGCCTGGACAAGAAGAAAACGAGAAAAAAGAAATTTCGTTCTGGGTACCATTTCTGCCAACCCAAGATAAAAAATTGAAAAAAATATTAAAAATATTGTTCTTCCAAAATTTCAAGCCAATCCAGGCCAGGATAAGAAGAAAACAAGATAAAAAGAAATTTCGTTTCGGGTACCGTTTCTCCCGACCTAAGTTACAGCGTTCCCAAAAAAATTCAAAAAATTAAAAAACATTATTCTCGCTTTATTTCTAAGCAAACCGAACCAAGATAGGTTGAAAAAGTGATAAAAAAATTTTCGAACTGAGTATAGTTTTTAGCTTACCCTGGCTAGAGCATTCTCGAAAAAATTAAAAAATATATTAAAAAATTTCAAAAAAATAAAAAATATTGTTCTGCCCAAATTTCAAGCCAATTTGGGCCTAGACAAGAAGAAAACGAGATAAAAATAAATTTTGTTCCGGCTACCCTTTCTCCTGACTCATGTTACAGCGTTCCCAAAAAAATAGTAAAAAAATTTATAAAATTGAAAAACATCATTCTTGCTTTATTTGTGGCCAAAATGGACTAGGATTGGCCGAAAAAGCGAAAAAAAAAAAAAAAAAAATTTGTACCGAGTACAGTTTCTACCTTGCCCTTGCTAGAGCATTCAAAAAAAATTTGAAAAAAATATTAAAATAATTCAAAAAAGTTAAAAATATTGTACTGCCTAAATTTCAAGCCAAACCGGGCTAGGACAACAAGAAAACGACATAAAGAGAAACTTCATTCCAGGTACCGTTTCTCTCAACCAAAGTTACAGTGTTCCCAAAAAAATTCAAAAAATTCAAAAACATCATTCTCACTTTATTTATAGCCAAAACGGACCAGGGTAGGCTAAAAAAGAGAAAATATTTTTTCGAACCGAGTACAGTTTCTACCTTACCCTTGCTAGGGCTTTCTAAAAAAAAATTCAAAAAAATTAAAAATATTGTTCTTTCGAAATTTCAAACCAAACCGGACCAGGACAAGAAGAAAACATAAAAAGAAATATCATTCCAAGTACCTTTTCTCCCAACCCAAGATACAACGTTCGCAAAAAAATAGTAAAAAATTAAAAAACAACATTCCCACTTTATTTATGGCCAAAACAGACCAGGATAGGTCGAAAAAACGATAAAAATTTTTTCGAACCGAATTCAGTTTCAACCTTACCCATGCTAAAGCTTTCTCAAAAAAATTCAAAAAAAATATTAAAATAATTCAAAAAAAGTAAAAATATTATTCAGTCAAAATTTCAAGCCAAACCAGTTCAGTGCAAGAAGAAAACGAGATAAAAAGAAATTTTGTTCTGGGTAACGTTTCTCCCAACTAAAGTTACAGCGTTCCCAAAAAAATAGTAAAAAAATTCAAAAGAAAATATTAAATTTTTTTCGAATCGAGTACAGTTTCTACCTTACCCTTGCCAGAACTTTCACAAAAAAACTCAAAAGAAAATATTAAAATAATTCAAAAAAATTAAAAATATTGTTCTTGATAGGCCACAAACGAATTGACCCCTTGTGATTAATTAACCAATTAATTTAACCAAGTTTATTAATTAAGTTAATTAACATGCAATTGCGTGGTAGCACAAACAAATCACCAATAAACTAAATATACCGCGGAAAAATAAATAACACGGTGATTTGTTTACGAATGGGGAAAACCCTAACGGCAAAAACCCCACCGGGTGATTTTCAAGTTACCACTCTCGAAACTCCACTATTATCACAACAAGCGGTTACAAGTAAAAGAATCCCAAGTACCTTACCAACTTACAGTTAAACCCTTACCCCAATACCCAATTAAACTTGTTCTGTAGTGATAGTTTCCCCTTTTGATACACGGCTCCCAAGTACATGACTAACCAGTTTACGCGGATCCCAGTACTCGACTTCAATCACCAACTAGATAGAAAGGTTGGCTGCAAAGTTCTTCAGTTTATACACAGATGAAGATCAAGAAGATGCTTGGTCACAAAATCCTTGGTGCAAATACACAGCAACTTCTTCAAAAGAGATGAAGGTTAAGAACTTCGTCTCCGGTCACAATTTACTTGAACAAATTTGGTCAATTCTTGTGCAACTTGTGAACCCTTAGACGGCCCTTAAAACAATCCTTTTATATGTCTAAGGTTAGGAGAAAAGAAAGTTTAAAGACACATTCACGAATCCTAAGAAATCAGATCAGAAATTCTGATTTTATAAACCTCGACAGATAGAAGCTATCAAGAAGCTGTCGAGCAGGTATCGAGCTTACGAACTTGAACAGCTTACTGAAGGTCGATAGATGCAGCTATCGAGACAGTTGTCGAGATTTAATGAATTTGCACTTTCAGTTTGTTTTCTTGAACAGACTTGAAGGCATTAATACTTGATCTTAAAACATGGTTTCTTGAAGTATTTCAACACATTCTAAATCTACCTAAATACAAGTAAAGTGCGTTTTGTCAAAGGATTAGCCAATTACATAAAAGTATGGCATATGTTCTTAACATGTGAACCATATATGTCCTAACGATCTCCTCCTTTGGCAATCCGTGACAAAACCACAACTAACAAATGATCATATGAGAGAAGTCATAAATCACTCAACTCATATTCACTTATTTAATACAATAAAATTTATCATAACACAAACTCTTAAAAAATTTTGCAAGAAGAGAGTTTATGGCAAGTAGACTTTGACAATAGGTATTTCTGAAACACTTTAAACAAAACTCATCAAGGCATCTTTGTGTGAAACAGAAATAATAGATTGCATACAAGTAAAGAAATATGTGTATAAAGAGAGAAAAGAACAACACATGTAAGAGGTAGGTGAAATAAACAACATACATCTACATATAGAAAGAAATAAGTACAATGTATGTCAAAATAATTATAAGACCAATAATATACAAGTACAATGTATCTATATAAGAAAGAAAAGAAAAGATACATCATATCCTCACTACATCCCTCAAGTATCAACACTCCCCCTATCAAAAATGTCATATACTAACTCTTCCCCTAAGATGACTACTCTCATATCCCAAAATTACTCCCCCTTTTTGTCACGAGTGACAAAGGGTAGAGTGTCAAGCAGACATCTCATCAGAAGAGCTAGTATCTCCATCATCATCATCCAAAGCATCATCATCATCACCATCATCATCATCATCATCATCATCATCCTCAGCATCGAAATCAGAAGCCACTAGAGGAAGTGGGAAAGGAGTAGCCTCAGGAGCAAAACCACCTATGGTCGCCTGACGTCGTGCAATACGACCAACACGAATGTTCACCTAATACAACTCAGTAGTGAGCGTATCAAAGCGAGCATCCATGCGCTGCAGCTGCGCCATGATGTCTCTAGAGATACATCGCCCAAAGAAGAGGAGGGAACAGATGTAGATGGAGCAAAGCGAGAGGGTGCCGAACGAGATGAAGTCGAACCGGAGGGAGGAACTGCTGACTTCTATCATGACCTAAACTGAGCCTCACTACGTTTTACGGTAGCGGCATCTATGGCACACATGACAGAGAAGTGATCAGAGGAGGGAAAAGGAACAAAAAAATGGCATAGGATCCTCGTGATAGCAGAAGGAAATATGAGCTTATCATGGGTAGCCGTATCCCTAAATATATCTATGATGGAAAGAATGAAATGTGAAGGAAAATTTATAGTGAGGTGCTCTAACAAAGAAAGCAAAAATCGAGCACGAGGCTCTGTGATAGAGTTATAGTGAGAGAGTGGGTGCAACACAAATGTCATCACCATGTTCATGAATCTAGGACCTTTAGCAAAATGCCGACATGGTGTAAACTGACGCTCACCCCAAACAAATGGGTGCTCACAGAAAGTAGACATCATCTTGTCTTTGGACACAGTCCTCAGACGCTCACAACCGGGGTAATCAGGATGCTCTACCCTCGGAATTCTAAGCACATCCACAACAAGCTGCGGTGTGACAGCAAAGCGCATACCTTGAACGCTAGTGTGAAAGAGAGGTACTGAAGAATCAATCCCGTGCATGTTGGAGTAAAACTCCTGTATAAGTACGAGAGGACAAGTGACCAGGACGCCACACAGTGACTCCTATCCCCGACTATGAATGACATTGGGAAGGTCAGTGTTGACGAAGTCCGCCAAAATGACTCGGCGTTCCAAATGAACACCTCATTTAGAAATTTCTCCAAGAATGCTTTACGGGCATCCTCATCGTGGAACCGAATGTTAGAAGGAGTAGGATCAGAAGAAGATGATGACCTGGAACGTAGAGGGTTCCGAGACGGAGCAGACTTACGATTAGGTGCCATAGACATTACTAACATAAACAAAATGAGAGAGAGGGAGAAAGAGACAATCAGAAAAGTCCCAAAGCATTTCAAATATATCAAGATATATTGAAAAGAGAGTACGTATGCATGGGGAATGCATGAACATATGATATGCAAAAGAAATTTCATCATAGGCTCAGCCCAATCCAATCCTACCAATACATAAACAAATTACACACATCTAAATGCATGAAAATATCATTATAATGCAGATATGATGCAATGCATGAAATTTTGAACACATTTAAATGAAAACCCATCCCAAAATTACAAGAAAAACTCATCAATTTTGAAAAACCCCAAAATTTTTCAGAAACCCCAAAACCTATGTTTCAAAAACATGAAATGCATGAAATATGAAAAGAAACGAGATCATACCAAGTGATTTGAAGCAAGGAAGGGCCGAAAATCACGTGGGTTGAAGGTTTGGAGTGAGAAATGTGAGTTTGAGAGGTGAACAGGTGCGGACATATCGAGAGAGATCGAGAAAATAAGAACCGGATCGCACGAGGGGTATAAATAGATCCTCAGTAAATCTCGACAGATACAAGTATCGAGAGGTGTCAAGGAATCTGTCGAGGAAATGGTCTTCGACAGATACAGGTGTCGAGGAGGTATCGAGGAAGGAACACCAGAACCAAGAACAAAAGCTCGATCGATCGATAAGGTATCGAGAAGCTATCAAGGAGACAGGATATTTCTCGATCGATCCACTAGGTGTCGAGGATGTGTCGAGATTGCGATAAGAAAAAACTTGAGAAGCTCGACAGATAGACAGGTATCGAAGAGGTGTCGAGTAGGTGTCGAGCTTACTTTTAAAAACAGTTTTTCGAGAAGTGAAAAACACAAACATGAATGCAATCCAACATGCAACTCAACAATGATCCAATCAACAAAATAGGCTCTCAAAATCATCTCTCAATGAAAATATTAAGCACATGAATCTCCAAAAACACACACACACACACTAAACAAGTCTAACCAATTTTATATTTCAAAAACAAGTCATGACAATTTAGTGAGCATACAAAAGCATATGTAAAACTAGTGATGGCCAAATCACATTGTACCTGCACATGTATCAAGAGTAGCAAAGAATATTGCGTCTTGTGTGTGAAAAACATCGCAAGATTGCATAAGTGTATACATGTTATGATGATTTGAGATATGAGAAAATCACTTTAACTCATACACAATCATAACTGTTTGATGGGAACTGTCACCTTTGAGGTACATCCTATAACTCCCACATTTCCTAGAATACACACTTGTAATCATATTTAAAGCATTTTTTAATCTTTTTGCTTTTTATTTTCTTTGCATATTTTCTTTTTAAGCATATCATGCATGGGCATATATGAGAGAGAAAAGAAATACCCATTGATATTTGACATTCCAATTTTGCTATGTCGAAGCACACAAATGTTATTGACACTATACTTTTGCTATGCCGAAGCATATGAGTGTCATTCATGATTAGCGGGTAACAGTGGTGAGATTTATGCCTTTCTCTTAGGATTTTCTAGTCATACCTGTCAAAAATAGTGATATGAGTGTTAAGTATAAGAGATAACTTAATCTTACTCATCACAAACAAAAGCCACAAAGCTCACTTGCTTAGTTGTGCATAGAGATGCTCATCTAAGCTACAAATGATACAAAATTTAGAAAACTTTATTTCAATGGCCATCCAAGGTACACAAGTAGCAATGTACATATAACACACACTGTTTTTGTATTTTTCTGATTTTTCGAAATTTTTTTTTATTTTATCAAAAAAAATAAACAAAAATTGAAAATAAACAAACAAAAACATGTTATCAAAGCAAAGCATAAAACTAGTTGCAAATGCATGAGGAAGAAGGAGGAGAGATGAAAATCAGTCTATGGAGATAACACCAATGTTTTGACGAAGGAATTCAAAACGTTTGCTGTCAAGAGGTTTGGTGAACAAGTCAGCCTTTTGATCATCGGTGTGAATAAACTCAAGAGTGAGAATACCATCTTCGACAAGCTCCCTAATGAAGTGATGTCGAATCTCTATGTGTTTGGTTTGAGAATGTTGAACCGGATTCTTAGAGATATTGATGGCACTGGTATTGTCACAGTAGATAGTGAGATGATCTTAACAAATACCATAATCATGAAAGAGTTTTTGCATCCAGAGGAGTTGGGTGCAACAGCTACCAGCAGCAATGTACTCAGCTTCTGCAGTGGATAAAGAGATGGAGTTCTGCTTTTTGCTCATCCAAGAGACAAGATTGTTACCTACATAAAAACAACCCCCCGATGTACTCTTTCTATCATCAGCATTCCCAGCCCAATCCGCATCAAAATATCCAGTTAAGACATCATTTGTATCCATGCTATACCACACATCGAACTCAGCAGTAGTTTTGACATACTTTTTAATTCTTTTTAAAGCAGTCATATGTGATTCTTTGGGGTTAGCCTGGTATCTAGCACACACACCAACACTGTAACTAATGTCAGGTCTACTAGCAGTAAGGTAAAGAAAACTACCTATCATGCTTCTATAAAGAGAATGATCAACACTCTTGCCTAACACATCTACAGTGAGTTTAACACTTGGGCTCATAGGAGTTCAAACAGAATTAGCAGATTCCAAGCCAAATTTTTTCACAAGATTCTTAGCATATTTCACATTACTCTTAGTTCTACTCTTAGGTGTGTTAGTATTCTTCTTTCTCATATATTTTTATTTAATTGATAATACATATAAATATAATAAGTCATTATTAATTTGACAAAAATGTATGATTAACTATTTAATTATATTTATTGTCTTACTGATATTTAAACTATTAATAACTTTTTGTATTATTGTACAATATAGTTGCATTATATACTGAATTGTATGTATAGGAAAAAAAAATTACCCTTTTATTTTTTATTTACCCCCATGACAAATTTCTTGCTCTATTATTGTTGAACCTCCTAGAAAAAAATTATGGAGTTGCCACTGAACTTCAGGGACCAAAAACACTCAGTCATTAAACTTTAGGGACCAACAATGTATTTTCGCCAAATAATAATAATGATGTGGCAAGCTCTGGAAAGGTTAATAAAAAATCAAAGACTTCAGTTATATATATATATATATATATATATATAATGATAAGAAACCATTACATATTTTAGAAATGTATGGTTCAAAAAAAGTGTAAGCTAATACCATATATAATTTGAATCTCTTCTAAAAAAAGTGTATAATTAAACCGTATAATTGTGATTGTTTTTAATTATACTTGTGCATATGCACGGGGCTACACATTATTATCTAAAACGTAAACTTTTAGTCCAATAATGTGCTAAACAATCTATTTAAAAAAATAAAAACTAGAACAAGCAGATGCAGGTCTGTATGGCGGGGTGGAAAAGATGGATGATGGAAAACTATGGAACGAAAATGAAATGAGAAGGCTATGTGAGTTTTCCATTGTTTGGTTGAGTGGAAATTTGGGCGGATAGAAAATGATGAGTGTGAGTGTTTTACATATGGATGCGCTAAAACTTAGTGTTTTACTCATTTTCTCTTTCTCAAATCTTGTATTCATTTTTCATTTCGAACTCATTTATGTTTGGCACAAATTTTCTTGTCTACTTTTTTTTTTTTTTTTTTTTTTTCATTTTTCACTTTTCAATTAAAAATTCAACACAAACTTTGAGTTTTTTTTTAAATTCATTTTTGTTGAAAATGAAAACGGTAAAAAGATGTATTCATTTTTTGTATTCAAAGTCTTTTTTTTTTTTAATACTGAAAATGAAAACTAAGTACAAATAAAAGAGTCAAACTAGTTTTTAAGCGGTGGAACCCACTGAAAATGGAAACAGAATACACCAATTTTTCCTCTTAACCAAATAGTCTTTGTCCTCCTAAATTAAAAGAAAATTGGAAATAAAAATGAAAATGTATGTGAGATTTAAAAGACATTATTAATCCTTTTTCCCCCACCATTTCAAACTATAATTAGGACATAATAATAAATTAATTTCTATCCTTCCACCTTGCCATCCCTTTTACCAAACACACATTATGGGAAATTAAAATATTTTTTATCTTTCAATTTTTCTATCTTTCAACATTTTCAATCCTCCCAACAAAACATGGTTCTAATAGTGTGTTTGGTTAAAGGTGTTTTATGTCTCTATCCTTCTACTTTTTCATCATTTCCACTAAACACGCTTGGTGAAAAATACAAATATTTTCTATCCTTTTAACATTTTTCTTTCATACCATTTTTTTTCCATTTTTCTAATTAATATGGTATATGAAATTGCCAAGGGCTTTGTAATTACCCATTTATCCATTTATGACCCGTTTATATATAAATTAATTACCCATTACCAACCCAATCCATTTAATTAGTAACCCACCCATTTAACCCAATATGACCCACATACCTCTAAAACTACTTAAATACCCTCTTGACCTCCAAAATTACCAAAATACCTAAAATGACCCAAATACCCCTACACTTCCAAAATGACCAATATACCCTTAAACATCCAAAATTATCCCCAAAATCTCTAAAATGAGCAAAATACCCACAAAAACCTTTAAAATGACCAAAATACCCTTGATATCTCTAAAATCACCAAATATGCTCAAAAACCACTAAAATGACCAAAATAATCCCAAAATCTCTAAAATGAGCAAAATACCTATGAAACTTCTAAAATGACCCAAATACCACCGATATCTCTAAAATCACCAAAATATGCTCAAAAACCATGCAAATGACCAAAATACCTCCAAAATCTCTAAAATAAGCAAAATATCCCCAAACCTAAAAAACTACCAAAATACCCCCAAAACCTAAAAAAAGGCCAAAATACCCCCTAAACCTAAAAAAATGTCTGAAATACCCCCCAAAACCTAAAAATGATCAAAATATCCTCAAAACCTAAAAGATGACCAAAATACCCCCTGAAACCTAAAAAATTACCAAAATACCCCGTAAACCTAAAAATGATCGAAATACCTCTGAAAACCTACAAAATTACCAAAATACCTCACTAAACCTAAAAAAATGACCGAAATACATTTGAAATCTAAAAAATGACTGAAATACCCCTGAAACCTAAAAAATGACCAAAATACCCCCGAAACCTATAAAATGACCAAAATATATCGAAAACCGAAAAATTAATAATACTTCCTAAACCTAGAAAATGACCCAAATACCTCCAAAGCCTAAAAAATGACTAAAATACCTCTGAAACCTAAAAATGATCAAAATACCCCTTAAACCTAAAAAATGACCGAAATACCCCATGTAGACACTCAATTTTGCACTCATGATTTAATCAAGGAGAATGATTTGAATGACCAATCATGTACCTCAAAAATCATGCTACATGCATCAATTTATTCTTGCATTACATGCATCAGTTTTTCTTTGCATTACATGCATCAATTCATTCATTGCATATGATAAAAATGATCTTGAGATTCTAACAATCGCAACGATGTTTCCGATTTTCAAATTGAACGATCGGATCTAAAGATATCCCATGATCAAGTTTGCACGATCAATATGCATTGTGTCTAGGTAAGGTCAACCACACATGATTAGTTTAAATTAATTCTAATTGGTTAAGCCATTAAAATTAAATAAATAATCTTGTGATTAGTTGATAATTAGTATTTAAAATAGGATTGCATGCATACGAATAAAAGGGATGATTGGATAACAATATAATTGTGGATAATCTGAACTTTATCAAGATTTATTTTAGGGTATTTATCTACAAAATAATTGTTCTTAAATAGCCTGAATTATCCAGAAAAGAGATAAAAAAAAATTCATAGACAGAGGATGAAAACACGTCTAGATACAAGGATCGATAAAAAAACCCTAGAAAGAGTGTTCGGAGTCCAAAGGGCAATTCGACACTCTAAAAGTGCCAAATTGGCATCTTTTGGGTTTTAGCCCAACGGCCTTCGAGTGATAATAAGGCACACCCTTTTCGATCTTTTTGCAAAAGGCTGCGTCCGAATTCAAACCCTAATCATTCGTGCCTATTTTTTAGAGTCTTTTTGCCCCTATAAATAGAGACTGAACCTCATAATTCAGCACATTTTTTCTACGCTCTGGGAGGCATACGTTTTAAGCTCTCAAATTGCTCATATTTTCTAATCCTCTCTCTAAGTGTTGCTGCTTAAATTAGGGTTTTTTAGGTTTCAAAGATAACTGAATAATTTTCTTTGAACCCTAAAATATCCTCTCAAGAACAAAGTGTGCTCATGCAATAGATTGTTTTCTAATCCTTTTGTTTTTATGCTTTTCTTTATCATGATGATGCATGTTTAATTGTTTTAGATATTCATATTTTACCTTGTTAATTTAGTTCATGAAAATATGTTCTTAAAACATATGCAGATTTTTGAAATAAAGAAAAAGATAAAACCTTGTTGTGTTTGTGTTTGTTTTATTCATTCTACATGAATTTAAATTATGAGTGAAACTCTCTTCTTAAAAAAAAAAAAAAAATCTTTTTCATTCTTTTAAAACAATAAAAACAGATCTGATTTTTCTGTCATTAAAAACCTTTTTTTTTTTATCATCATAAAACATATATGAATTTTTGTCATCAAAAACCATCTTTTTAAATACTACAAAACAGATCTGGTATTTTGACAAATCAAAATCAACTTTTTTTTACCAACCAAAACAGATTTGAATTTTTTAAACAAAAGAAGAGACTTCATTCATAAATTAATTTGTGTGATTTAATTTTAGTGTCACCTGTTCAACATATCATTCATGACATGCATAACATGGTACATTGGTCACAAGAGTCTAGAAGACCAGACTTTATCTGGGCGGAATGGGTGCCTAACACCTTCCCATTCCGTAACCTAACCTCCAGATTTAGGCGTTTGGCTAAGTAGATCTAGCCTTGTCTTTATTTTATTTTTTGGGTAGAATGTAACTAGGACAAAAGCCATGTATTTTTGATAGATTGTAACTAAGGACCCAAAGCTATGTAATTTTAAAGTTTTTCAAGATATGTAATTTCTTTTATTCAATCAATGAAGAGAACAATTCAATCATGTATTTATATATAGTTATTTTTTCTTTCTTTTTTTTTGTATAAAAAAATAAGTGGCGACTCTATACCACTTACCCAAAAAGAGAAGTGCCCTAAAAGGTACCCGAATCTCTCTTTTTTGAGGGATGCTTTTGTCGAGGTCTCTTACACCCCAAAAACCTAAAAAATGACCAAAATTCCATTGAAACCTAAAAAGTGACCGAAATACCCCTGAAAACCTAAAAAATGACCTAAATACCCCTAAACCTGTAAAATGACCAAAATACACCTGAAACATCTAATATTACCAAAATAGACGTTTGGGGTATTATGGATGTTTCAAGGGTATTTTCGACAAATTAAATGTTCTAAGAGAATTTCGGTCATTTTATAGGTTTTGAGGGAATTTCGGTAAATTTTTAGGTTTTGGGGTTATTTTGGTCATTGTTTAGATTCTAAGGGTATTTCGGTCATTTTTTTAGGTTACGAGGGCATTTCTATCGTCTTTTAGGTTTTAGAGGTATTTCAATCATTTTTAGATTTTGGGGCTATTTCAGTAAATTTATTGGTTTCAAAGGTATTTTGGTAATTATTAAATTTTGGGGTATTTCGGTAATTTTTTTGGTTCAGGGTATTTTGGTCATTTTTAGGTCCAGAAATAATAAAAAAAACTGGCCAGTTTAACCATAAAACTGGTAACTAGTATGGTTGAACCAATTTTGCAAAATACAAAGAAAATGACTTTTTTTTCTCTTGATTTCTTCCCCATTCGGCCTTTCTCATTGGTGCAATAGTTACTTTGTCGCTGTGGATGATGGGAGTGAATGATTTCTCTTCCTCATTTTGGGAATCCGAGATCTGTTGTAAATGAGATTTGGTGAACGAAGCTTTCAAATCTACAGGTAAAATAAAATTTGGAGAGGAGGTAAGAGAAGCAACATAAGAATCGTGCAGGAAGGTATTCTGGTATGAAGTTTGAACTATTGATAATTGATATGTTGCAGAAAGATGGACAAGCTTGGCAGAGAAAGGTGAGAGGGAGAGATAAATTAGAGAGAGAGAGGATTGAGAGGTTATGTGAAATTGCCAATTTGGATTCTGATGGATTTCTGTTAGGAAAGTGAAAAGGTTAGGAGTCTTGGGACTTAGGGGAAGTAAATGATATGTCATAAAAAAAGTGGGTGGGTGTTAAATTGTTACTTTGTTAGTTTTTATTTTTATTTTTTATTTTTTATTTTTTATTTTTAGGATTACTTTGTTAATTGTTAGTAATGGCTGGGAGAAGTAACCGAAGTGGGGTGGATCTTTTTATTTTTTTATTCTTTATCTCTTTTCCTTTTTCGGTGGAGCTTAGAAAGTCCTGTAGCTATATGCCTATATGTGTGCCTCTTTTAGCATTTTAACCATATTTGTGAACAAATATAGTAAATTACCTTTAATAATTAAATGATATTTATTATATAAGTTGTGAAAAATTATTAACATTATAAAAATTAAATATATTCATCATTATTTATTATTTATATAATTTAAAAAATTAATAATTAAATTATTTATGACATCACCGTTTCGACCATCGGTCAGACCCTAGTCGGACCAGAAAATCGATAACTAGTCCCATTTTCTGATTCTTTCACCATACCGATTTTTAAAACCATGGTATTTTGGTCATTTTTAAGTTTCAGGGGTATTTTGGTCATTTTTTAAGTTTTTGGGGTATTTTGGTAATTTTTAGGTTGCGTAGGTATTTCGGTCCTTTTTTTGGTTTTAGGGGATATTTTGGTAATTTTTAGGTTTTGGGGGTATTTCGATCATTTTTTACGTTTTGAGGGTATTTTGGTCATTTTTTAGGTTTTGGGGGTATTTTGGCAATTTTATAGGTTTCAGAAGTATTTTCGTCATCTTTTAGGTTTATGGAGTATTTTGCTAATTTTTAGGTTACATGGGTATTTTGGACATTTTATAGATTTTGGAGATATTTCGGTCATTTTTTAAGGTTTAAGGGGTATTTTGGTAATTTTAAGTTTCAGGGTATTATGGTCATTTTATAGATTTCAGGAGTATTTCGATTATTTTTTAGGTTGAAGGTGTATTTTGGTAATTTTTAGGTTTTGGGGTATTTTGGTCATTTTTTAAGTTTCGGGAGTATTTTGGTGATTTTAAGATTTCAAGAGTATTTTGGCCATTTTTAAGTTTCATGGGGGTTTTATGGAGTATTTTGGTAATTTTTATGGAGTATATCGGTCATTTTTTAGGTTTTGGAGGTATTTTGGTAATTTTAAGTTTTTGAGGTATTTTGTTCATTTTAAGTTTTGGGGGTATTTTGTTCATTTTAAAGGTTTCAAAGTATTTCAGTCATTTTTTTAGGTTTAGGATGTATTTTGGTAATTTTAAGGTTTCGAGGTATTTTGGTCATTTTTTAAGTTTCGGGTATATTTTGGTAATTTTAAGGTTTCAGGGATATTTTGGTCATTTTAAGGTTTCATGGGGCATTTTGGTTATTTTTTAAGATTTGGGGGGTATTTCGATCATTTTCTAGAAATTTAGATTTTATGATATTTATTTAAAATTTAGATAGGTGTAGGTATTAGTGGGTTTATCCATTAATACTCATACAATTAAATAATTTAATGGGTCTTTACCTATTTAACCCAAATATTCAAATGGGTTGAGTTAAGACTTATCCAAATGAGGTGGGTAATGAGTGGATTCATGGATATAGATAAAAATTGTCATTCTTACTCTCTGCATATAAAGTTCTTGGGGTTTAGGAGGGAAAAAATTCAAGTTGCGCATCTAGCCATGTTATTATGAGACAACAAAGTGAGAATTTTTCCCCACCTCCAATATGGTAGTAATCGAAATATTTTGGAACAAGTTACTATTGGTCTGGATTTAGTTTTAAACCTGTTTTGTGTATGTAAATCCAATCACCAAAACAAAGACCCAAGCCCATGAACCCATGGGTTGTTGTGGACTACTTCTATTCTATGCCATATGGTGTCACGAAAGCATACCCAACCATTCCTCTGCACCGAACAAACCCTCAACTCTCTCTATGGCTACCTCGTTTCTCTCTCCATTCTCAGCTCCACGCTCGTCCACCATCGATGATTTTCGAGCATTTGGCGAAGTGGGTCCCTCCCCTTTCCTTCAAGGCACAAAGCTCTTCTCTGCTTTCCCTTCTCCTTCTTCTTTCAGAAGGACCATAACTAGAAGGTGCTTCAGGTCCCCATTTGCCCAGTCTTTGGACCACATTCCCAAGAAGTTCAGGGAAGAAAATCTCAAAGATGGATGTGAGTTTCTTTCTCTCTCTTTTTCAATCTTCAAACACACCCACCCTTCTTATCTATACTATTTTGCCACTGTTCATTTCAATTTACATTTTTTTTTTTTTGGTTTTGGGATTGATTAAAGGTCATTTTAATGGAGGATAAATAGTGGGCTTTTTTGTTTTGGGTTTGGGAGAGAAAAGCTGTGGAAGGAAATGAGAATCTTAGACTCTTGATTGATTGCTTGAGATGTGAAACTACAAAATGGGTTTTGTAATTCATTTTATTTGGCTTTATTTCTTAGAAGCATAGATGTGAAAAAGCTTTCCTCAGTAACCAATAGAGGGGTTAGTTTTCTTGCTGATTGTTTCTGTTATAACTAACAAAATATGCTCATGTACTGTCATATTTAGATAGCATTAGGATAATTGAATAGCCTAACAACTTCAGGTTTTGTTTTTAAGTTAAAAGAGATAAATTGGAGTGCTGATAATTAGAATGAATGGTTTCATTAAATAGTATGAAATATTTGGACTTACAATTATGTTTTAGTTACCCAGCTGTTCGATTGGAGGAAATGTTAACAGCCTAGATGTATGTATGTTTCATGCATTTATTAGATACTTTTGGTGGCTTTATGAGTGGCACTTACATCATTGCCACAGGTGATTTGGAGAGGGGAGGGAATGATGGATCTTAGGGGAGTTAATTTAATGTGTCGCTGTAGAGTGAAAGTTTTTTTCTTTGTTTTAAGACCCCCACGATAATTGGACAGGGTACATGACCCTTTGACATTTTTGATATGCAACAAGAAAGTAAGCCACATATGACAGCTCTCTGAAGAGTGCCTTAAATAATTTTGGGGATTCATTCAACAGCTTGGAATCAAAAGCATTAGGAAAATGCATAGCGATTTGTCTGTTTATATTAAAATAGGACTCCATAGACATGGAATGGTGATGCTAAACGCATGCTTAGTGCTCACAAGAGTAAAATACTTGGTTATATTGGTAAAATTGTATTTTCATTTCTTGCTGGTGTGTTACTTTCTGAAAAGCTGCTTTTTAAATTTGAGTTTCAGCCCAAAACAAAATAATTTTACTTACCTTTACCTCCATATTTCCTTTGACAGTGATGGACAATTACAAGAATATACCCAAACAGTTTTATGGTCTTACTGCTTCACAAATGGAAATTTTCATGACAGAAGATAATCCTATCCGACGGCAGTCAGAAAGAGTTACAGAGGTTCTTCTTACTTACTCCTTGATATTGTCTAAGGTGTTATAATAGTAAAGAAAACCCATTACTTATTATTCTTGTTGGAAGTTGGCTTCCTTAGAATTTAAATCTTGTTGCTGCCAATTCAGTTATCCCGGGGGGTTCTTATCTTTTGACATCTCTTGACAGGAAAGCATCTCGTCAGCCAGGAACTATTTGGATCATGGTGGCATGTGGAGTACATCAGGCATGGGTGAAAAGGGTCCCCCAAAATATAGTATGAGCGCGGGCACTTATCGTGGAGGAGCCAGAGGATATGGCAGACCTAGAAGTGCTCCTCCTGATTTGCCTTCTTTGCTCTTAGATGCTCGTATATGCTATCTGGGCATGCCAGTAAGCCACTATACTAAATCTCATTGGGCTGGCATGTTCTTTCCATTTGATCTGACCCGTCTTGATCATTTCCTGTCTGCTTTTTGCAGATTGTACCATCAGTAACTGAGCTCCTTGTTGCTCAATTTATGTGGTTGGATTATGATAACCCTTCAAAGCCTATATATCTATACATAAACTCATCTGGAACACAGGTTGGCAGTGGAATCTGATGTTTTATTTGTCCTGCTTTTTCCTGATTTTGAAATTTTTTATTGTTAAATAATACTTATAAGGTCTGAAACTTTGAATCACATTTGTTATCAAAACTAGTGTATCTAATTCATCTTGTTTCCTGTTGCCATTTAGAATGAGAAGAATGAGACTGTCGGATCTGAAACTGAGGCATATGCCATAGCTGACATGATGGCTGTAAGTATTATCATCAACTACATGTGATTGTTTGCATCAATGACTATTGTGATGCAATATAATGGTGGTCAAACAGGCCCATGGTGATGGCCAGATTTTCTTCATATGTTATTTGGTTTGGTTATCATTTTTTATTTATTTGCCTACCTAACCTACTTTCTTTAACTTGTTCATGTCTCTCTTTATCCTCCTGAAGTATGTCAAATCAGAAGTCTATACCATAAATTGTGGCATGGCATATGGTCAAGCAGCAATGCTTCTATCACTTGGAGCAAAGGGTTATCGTGCTATGCAGCCAAATTCCTCCAGTATGATTCACTTCCCTCTAAAATTCAAAAGATTAGAATAACTGCATTATGCAATTGTTCTGCACCTCTGTAAGCTATAAGGAGGATGCTGTGTTTGTATCACTGCACTATATTCACAGTCAAAAAAGAAATAACTTAGGAATCAACTTCAACTGAAGCATAGTGTAGAGCTAGCCATTTCACAATTTTACAGCCGTGTCTTTTACAATTTACAAAATGACTTTCAGTTTTTCTTTTAAGTCTATTTTCCTTTGGTTGGGAGAACTTCCAGAAAACCTAGGACCTCTGCTTTCAATGTTATGGAAGGGGGTTCTTTATTACAGTGGTGTTACCTCTCAGTTGTTAACTTGTAATATATTGTACTTTGAAGCAGTAGGTTCGGCCACCAAATAGCCATTCAGGACAAATCCCAAAAAACTAAAAGGGTCCATTTTGCAGTAAAAACTTAGGGTTTTTTTTATTAAAAAAAAAATCAATAGTTGGGGAGGGGGGATTTGAACCTTAAAGTCTCCATTGGAAACACCAAAAGGTGTCAGTTGAGCTACAAGCCTCTTGACATGTCATTTAAAATCAACTATCATTCTTTATATGGTGGGATGAGATTTTAAATGACATGGCACTATGCACACTTTTAGATTCTTGAAAACAAGAACTTGATCATGAAATGGATCCTTTGAAATGGGAGGATCCTAATCCATGTTATTGAGTTGATTTACAATTCGTTTGGTTTTAAAAGGCTTATTTCTTTTTAGACAAAAATCACTTTTTGGTCCTCAACTTTTAGGACTGACTTCATTTTGTTCCTAAAAAAATTGTGTCAACTCAATTCTTGTTTGAACACGATTCAATGTTACTCTTACCATTATCTAACTCACAAAATTCTTGGCAGGCATTACAAAATGCTTATGTGTCACTCAATTTTAATATTTAAAAAAACAATTACAACAATCAAGCTTTAATCTCAAAATTTAAGGGTTGGGTGTGGATTCTCAAACTGAAGTCATACTCTATTTTAATTGAAGTCATACTCTCCATTACCTGCTTAACTGACATGTCCTTTTTTACTGCTTCTATTAATGATTTTCCATCTCCTTTACCTTTTTTCATTCCCCTCGACTTGAATCAACTCACCCATGCTCAATGTTGCATTAATCACTCTCTTTTGTACATGACCAAGCCATCTCAAACGTCTCTCCCTAGTCTTTTCATCAATAGGGGGTCATCTCTATCTTTAACTAAATTTCCTCATTTCAAATCCTATTTTTCCTTGCATTTTTCACTTATTCATCTTAACATTCTAAATTCAGCTACACTCATTTTCATTTTATGAACATGTTTCTTAACAGCCTTAACATTTGGTATCATAGAGGATTGTTAGTCTTATGGAAATCTTAGGAAAATTTTCCTTTAACTTGATAGTTATCTATGGTCACACAATTCTCCCAACGTGCTTGTCTACTTCATACACCCTCACTCTTATCCTATGATATCAAAAATTCTCACTCATTGGTATCTCTTAACCATACAACCCTTGCATCTTTGTTTCTACTCTTACCATACTTTCATTCCTTTTTGAACTATTTTGTTTTACTAAGACGAAAGCTTTTAGACTTTAGAGAATCTCTCCAAATTTTTAATTTGAGATTAAATCCATGTCTATGGGGGTATATAATGATAAACTCCATGTCTAGTTTCATTCATCAAAACCATATCATCTACAAAAAAGCATACACCAAAGTAATTCATCTTGAATCGAACTATATCTCTTCTAATGGTAGTGCAAAGAGATATGGATGTAATGTTGATCCTCAATGCAAGCTTATAATGCTAGAAAACCCGCTTGTGATGCTTTCATTTGTTCTCACAATAGCTATAGCTTTGTCATATATATCTTTAATCAACTTAATATAATTTAGAGGGTTTTTCCCCCCTCTAACACCTATCATATAAAATTTTAGGTACATTGTCGTATTTTTTTTCTAGGTCAATAAAACCATTTGGAAGTCTTACATGTCTAAGAAAATAGCTTCCATGTTTGATCACCTCCGCATAAAACCAAATTGATTCCCCAATATTGTTGTTTCATGTCTTAACCTATAAGCAGCCACTCTCTCCCAAAGTGTCATAGTGTGACTCATAAGCTTAATTCCACGGTAATTGCATAGATTTGAATATCTCCCTTAAATAGATATTAGAGTGCTTCTTACACGCATATATGAAGATTAATCTAGTGCTTCTCTATTCCTATGCATTTTGTTAACACAATCTTATTGTAAAGGTTTGTCAACCAACATACACCCAAGCATTTCCAAACTACAATAGAAAATTTATCAGGTCCCACGACTTTTCCTGTTTCCATCCTCCTCAACAGTGCATCCTCTATATCGGTTATTCTAATACTTAGAAGAAAAAAAAATGGTTTCTAGGGCTGTCCAACAATTCAACTTGACCTGCTCACCCTCCTGACCTGCTGTGACTCATGCAGGTTTATTATGTGAGTTGGAAGCGGGTTAGGCGGTTCTAACCATCAAATTAGCGAGTCAGTTTGATTCGTGGGTTAGGATTTTTTAACCCATTAAGAACCGACCCCCACCTACAACAATTTTTTTTCTTTCGTTTTTTATTTGAGAGAACGAAGAGTTATTATAAATAATAATTAATTTTTTTTAAGAAGATAAATAATACCTGTTAAAAGGACAACTAAAATGCTTTATTTTATGACCCAATTAGAGAAGGCCTAATTTAAGTAGATGCATTTTGTATAAATTTGCAAACCCACCCAACTCGCCGAGTCAGTAGCAAATTGGTTAGATATACAGGCCTCAGCCCACCCGACCTGTGCACAATTCTAATGGGCAACAGTTTCTATCCTCAGTTGATTTACTCAATTCACTCCAATCTCATGTATCACTTTCATTATAAAATCTATCAGAATAATTTTCTCATTTCTCTGTAATCTCCTCTTCCTTTATTGACATTATGTGATCTTCATCTTTGATGCACTTGACACAATTTATTTCTTATCTTAACAAGTTTTTATATATATTCTTTGCTCCATCCTTCATCCCCAATTTGCTATATAATATATCATAAGCCTTGAATTTAGCTTCTTGGATACCCTTTTTTCTTCACTCTCTACCACATTATTGCTTTGAAACCATGTTATCATTGGGAAGTGTGTTACTAGAGTTAAAATGAATTACCTTCACTCAAATATTTTTTGTATGTGAGGGTAATTGCAATGAAAATTGTATTTTGTCCCTATCAATAAGCATAACAAAAGCAGCAATGAAATCCTTAAAAGTGTGTAAAATAATCCCATTTGATCCTTATAGTTTGTTCCATTATCCAATTTGGTCCCTAGGGATTTAAAAGTTTGTAAAATGACTGCTCAAATATTTTTCCACCCTTTCTTTGTACTTTCCTAACATTGTTTCTTTAATTCCTCGTCAATGCCACGTGGAGATGGTGAGTAATCATGGTGGTCACATGCACTTTTAAACTACCTGGACTGCCTGCGAGCAATTTTTAAGGCACATAGACCTTTTTATTATAAATGTCCCTAATTATATAACACATTAGTATCCAAATTAACAAAATTGATCATTTTATGAACTTAAACGATTTGATTTATGCTTTTGAAACTTTAAGAATCAATTTCGAAAATAGGACAAACGTTAAGGACCAAAAGTGGCGTTTATGTTGTGAATTTTTGCTTGAATTAGAAATTGCAATCCTGGATACTGAAGGGTTACTCTACATAAAAAAAAAAAAAAAGAATCTTAGCCCCCTCCCACACACCCACCACACCCCCCCCCCCCCCCCCCCCCCCCAAAAAAAAAAAAAAAGATGATGGGGAAAGAAAAATTCCCCCACACCCTATCTTACTCAAGATTCACATACCATTTTGCACAAATGGGGTTTAATTAATTAAGATTGCTACTGTACTCCTCTATCTAGCTAATGATGGATATGTCATTATCCCTCTTTTTTCAAAAAATACAAAGTTGATTATTCCATTCATTCTTGAAAAATAAGATTCTGTTCTTATTATTTTTAGTGTATTACTATTATCAATTTGACATTATCATCATCAGAAACAAGGAAACCAGAATTCAGATAGAACAATCCTTAATCTGTCATGTATTTATCTCTTGAATACTTCCTGTGTACTTGAGTTGCACTCCTTTGCGATTTTATGAATTGTATTCTTACAGAAATAAAGAGTCACGTATTTAGTTGCTTCACATCCATTTTGTAAAATATATCTGCTTTTACTTTCTCCATGATGCTCAGATCAAGTTACTACATGTTTGAGGCCTTTTTCAAACCTGTTTCCCTCCAGAAGAATCTTTTTACCATTTTTTCAAATTTTTTTATTTATTTTAAATCTTGTAATGTCTCACCAGTTTCAATTTATGTTAAAATCCATTATGAGATGAGAACTTCTTGTGTCAAACTGTAGTTTGTATGGAGAGTGAGGTTATGAGTTCAAGACCCATTGGGTACACATGTAATTTACCAATAAAAAGGACTATGGTTTGTTTGTTATTATGTACTACTTTGCAGCCTGCTGATTGACTTATGCACTTGAAACTGTTGCCCTTATGTTTGGTGTGTGCCCGCAATATAGTATACATTTAAGCCCCAATTCTTCTTTTGAATGTCCTTCTCACTTCTTTATTACAGCAAAATTATATCTGCCAAAAGTCAACAGATCAAGCGGGGCTGCCGTAGATATGTGGATCAAGGTACTTGCTCTTGCCCTCTCTCTCTCTCTTTCTCTCTCTCTCTCTCTTTCTATATATATATATATATATGCACTTCAGTGACAAACTTCTTTCAGGCCAAAGAACTAGATGCGAATACTGAAACCTACATTGAGCTATTAGCAAAAGGAACTGGGAAACCCAAAGAAGAAATTGCTAAAGACACCCAGCGACCCAAATATCTCCAAGCACAGGAAGCCATAGAGTACGGCCTTGCAGACAAGATAATCAATAAAGAGGATAGTGCATTTGAGAAAAGGGTAATGTTCCATTCTTCTTTGTTTCTGCGTTCTTTTAAAGATTCAAGCCCCCATGTCAGTTCTAATTATAATTTCTCTGCTCAGAATTATGATGAGTTGCTTGCTAAATCAAGAGCTATGAGAGGATCACCAGGAGCTGGTCCACTAGCAGCTCCTTCAGGATTTAGGTAATTAGAGCACAATTGCAGTAGCATAAACGTCCCAGAAGATAGATTTATGCTGGCATCCAAAGCCTTGGAGGTGGTTATGTTGGGGATTCAGTTGAATTTATAGTCATGGCGTGGGAATGATATAAATCCCCTTTTGTGACTGTAGGGAGCTTCTTCAGTACCTATTCATACATGGTATCTTGTAGAATGTATAATGTTTAATCACTTGCCTAACTTAAAGGCATTAAGAATAAATTTTGGCCTTTTGTTTATGTATATATGCTACCTATGCAGTTACCAAATATTTTAGGTGCTATTCTTAATATTCTTGGACAGAATTTGTTGTTGTTGGCTTTATAAAACAGACAGGCGAGGATAACAAAACAGCAGGGAAGAACTATCTGCCTTTAATTAAAACCTAACAACATAAACCAAAGCATCTTAAGCTTGCTGACATGGAACTCTCAAGTCTCACTATTGCAACATCAGAGAAAACAAATAGAGCACGCAAGCAGTCTAAAATTAGAAACACTGTTTAAAATTAGAAACAGCAATCCTCCAAAAGCTACAAAGAACTCTATTTTAAATGGAATGTTTGAAAGCTCTTACCTTCGGCTTCAAGGTCCTCAAAAGTCCAATCAAGTTCAGCGTTCCAATCTCTAACCCGTCAATGCATTAGACATATTAAAATATCTTCCCAGTCAATGTATTAGAAAGCATTCAAAAGATAAATAGTCTCTCACCTCAATGTGACTTCTACAAAATAGACACAATAAGCTATCCTTGTAGCCATAAGTCCTAAGCAACTATACTCCGTAGCAGACGTTGTAAAATTTATGTCATTTTACCACACCAAAAGCCTACTTTATTATTTTACCACATTATTTTACAACATCCTATTTATCAGATGTTCTATATTTTTATCACTTCATTAAAATATTATTTCTTAATTCTTATTTTATTCTTTCTTTATACTTTGTCCAACGGTAACATTTTGTCCACAATCCAAATCTCATTTTCAAATCTCTTCAATTCTAACGGTAACATTTTCATCTTCCTTTTTTTTTTTTTTTTTTAGAAACTGGACTGCCTGGGCTCTAAAACAGTAACATTTTCATCTTTTTTTTTTTCTTTTTCTTTTTTTTTTTTATATTTTAGAAACCGGACTGCCTGGGCTCTAAAACAGTAACATTTTCATCTTTTTTTTTTTTTTTTTTTTTTAGAAAGCGAACTGCCTGGGCATCAATATACTCTCAATAGAGTCAATAAAAACAAGCTTTTTCTTTTTGGAGGCGGTGAAGCTGAACAGTGAGGAGACGAGAGAGAAATATGAGTGAACGATGAATAAAAAAATAAGAGAGAGAAATAAGAGTGAAGGATGATTAAAAAAATAATAAACCAATATACAACATCTTACCGTACAATTGCAAATTTGTATTTGTACTGTTCAATGTTGCAAAAAATATAACATTTGCAACATCTGATAAATGGAGCTAAACATGGTTTGGTGTGGGATATGTGCCAAATATTTAGCATTTGGCACATATCCCACATCTGCTGTGGGTGCTCTTTATGGTCAATTAATTTTGAAGAGCTAACGAACAAATAAAAGCATGCTTAGGAGTAATGATATCTTGCTTTTGTTTCTTATAGCCAGAAATAGTAACGCAATAGTGGAAAATGTATATAGAGTTCAAACATGTACATTTCTTACTATTGGAAATTGGAATCCTCTATATATTCGTACCGTGTAGGATTGGTAAACAAAACTGTGGCTCGGTGATTAGAGGATGATCTTTACAAAACTAAGATCCAGAATTGGGAGGTAGATTGATTGGTTTGTGTCTCATGTTATTCTTTCTCCATCCCTCATCCCCAATTCACTATTGAGGCCTCAGAAAGTGATTTTTGTTTCAGATAAAAAAATAAAAAAAAAATCCTTTTGGAGTCGCACATACCCTGCCTCTTACAAAGGAATACCAAACCAACAAGGCTGAATTGGCACTTTAACCCTTTGAGACTAAGTTAAAGAGAGCTTTGAATGGGGTGCTGCTGAAGCATATACTACTCATATTCCTAGTGTATGTTAGACAAGCTTGTGATGTGGTGTCAGTGTTGCTTTGTAGTCTCGGCATCTATGTTTTTCCACTTCTATTGTGAAATTCTTTTCTTTTCTTTTCTTTTTTTGGCTGAGCATGAGTTAGTGAATTTCAATTTGGTTGTTTGCCAGTTGTAATTTCAAAATATCCGACAAGTCTCGGCATTTTCTTGATTTCAGAACTTGGTAAGAATATGAAGTTAAAAGATAGCTCGTCTCCTTAAGATATCAGTTTCTGAATCAAGTTTTCACAAGCTTCATTAGGAAGAACTGAAGCATCATAGAATACTAAAAAATAAAAATAAAAATGTCCAGACTACTATGTAAAAAGGAGATTCTACACAGCAAGTTACGCGGGAGTATTAGGGTACACTTTTGGCTTAGGCTTGACCTCTATTTCATTTACGCTGCGAACGTAGATAGCATCTGGTTCATGACTGCAAATTGATAAGACAATACGTTAGAGCTAATATGTGTGAGAGAGAGAGAAAGAGAGAGTTGATCTTACGGTTTATCTCCCTCTTCAAATGTGTAACTTGATGCCACTGCCAACAGGCGGCCATCCCTGCTAAATGACAGTGCTGCGACACTTGTCGGATATTTTGAGTACTGAATAAGAAGAGAAAATAGCAATTACAAAAAATTCAAGCTTGCCACAATATAAACAAGATATTACTATCACATGAGCAAAATTTTACCTGATACAGCCTCTTCTTGTTATTCCCATCCCACACATTCACATAACCATCACAACCTCCAGTTGCAAACGTACCATATCTGCAGATCAAATTTGCAAGAATGGACCAGTAACTATGTGAGTACTAACTAGTATAGAAAGAAGCTGCTACATTTAATCTCAGGGTGTGAAGTCTACCCCAGTGCAAAGATAGTTTATTAATTGCAAATTTACAATAGTCTTAACATCAGCCAATCAAGTGCAAGAACATATGAAAATCTATAAATTCCCTTTATTTATAAATTTGCTTAATGTATTTTTATTTTTTTTAATTATATCATCTATCAACTCAAGTTCCCAAGTTGATTTACTCAGATCTCTTTCAGGTCAACAATTTCTTTATTAATCCCTAAACGATGACTATATTATACTATGAGCCATCACTTTGTCAGTTATTATGAGACCAGATTCTTGCTTTTATGTGCAACAATCTGAGCATGTGCTTCTTGTTCCAAACAATCCAATTGAGCAATAAACCATGGGACAGTTATACCTAGGAAACTTTTTTTTTTTTTTAGAATATTAAGTATTTTAACACACACACACGGGAAGAGAAAAGGTCTTAAAGAAACTGACAAAGATGTATATCCAAAAAGGACTAACTCTTAGATACACAGCACAGATTTTAAACCTTTTTAACTCACTCATTTTCTAATGCGGGATTAACCCACTGTTTTTTTTTAGAATACTAAGTATTTTAACACACGCACACACACGGGAGAGGGAAGAATATTATACCTAGGAAACTAAATTGACAAGAATGAACACTTCTTTAAATCATAAAGATTACTCTTTTGCGATAGAATATTGGACTTTTGGCCTATCCTTTATGTGTTCCAAAAATTACAAGACTTAGAATTCAACTCACAAAGAACAGTAATAAGTAAAAACTTACACAGGGTGGAATGCTATGGCATTTACTGGGTAGACAATGTCCCTTCCAGCCTCTGATTTTCTATGACATTTAAATGCATACCTGCAAAAAGCTGATACATTAAATTACTAAAATGACAGCTGAATGGCATGCAGCAGAATAAAATAAACATATAGGCATGCCTGCATTTCATACAATACTTCCCCTAAGAGGACCATCCACAGATGATGGCACACAACATGACCATGCTTGTCATTTAACCAAGACTGTTTAATAAGTGATACTATGCACCCAGTAATTGTAGAAAATCAACAGTACACTCCACAATTATGACACTCTTAACTGTAAATAGATAGACACAGGCAGAGCCATAGGGAAGATTTAAAATGCCTCAATTATTTTGCACCTCTTAAGTATATGCATAAATATTCATTTCTGGAAACATTCAAGGGTATGCAAGAAACATCATAATTGATAATGCATCAGCAGAAGTGCTCCATTTCAGGAATACCTTGCATATTTAACAGAAACACAAAGGAAGCAGGACAAACTACAAAAGTTGATGAATAGAAGGCACATTATTCAAGTAATTTTCTGCTTCTCAATGGTGCATCAATAGCTCAACACATACTTTTTGGCTTGACTAGACTCTGAAGGATCAAAAAATTCCATCGCTACTCGGCCTTCAACAGAACTAAGCGCATATCCTGCATACAATATTCAAATCAAGAGTGCATCACATAGACAAACTGTGGACTATTTTTAGCAATTGCTATAAACCCTTCTGTGATTAAACAGCCTGTTGGCCAAATACAATCTTATAGCTACCTGTCCACTTTGGGCAATCTGAATCAGAGGATTTATCACACTAGCAAATAGGTATGCTACAAATTTCTAGGTAAGTTTACTAATAGTAGTCAACTGGAATTCAAAATACAGCATAAGAAAGTATAGCAAATTCAAGTAAATAGTTGACTTATTTCTTAAATATGGAGAGAATAAATGAATTAAGAGAGAGAGAGAGAAAGGAAAAGGGGGACGGTGCTTAAGCACAAAGCCAAATGATTTTACTAGTATTTTGGACTGCAAACTGACATAAGGAAAAGACTGTCAGTGCACCAGAACACTAGAAGGTCAGAAAATTACCTGTTCCATTGGGATAACAGCGCACACATCTAGTTTGGTATTTTAATGAAGATTCCCTTCGCTGTTCAGGTTGAGACATGTTTCTCAAATCATAGACATTTACATGTCTTCCAGCAGTTGCTACAACTAAACGATGTCCAACAAGAGAAAGAGAGTAAACACGCTCCGGCTGTGGGTATGTCCCAACAAGAGTGCGCTCCTGCCCACTTGCTCCTCTAGGATCCCAACACTTCAGAGTTTTGTCCCAACTACCCGTGATTAGTTGCCCTGAGATGATTATCAGAAGAGAAAATATTAAATGCTGTAAATTGAAACAAAAATGGTTCTGTTTGACTGGTATATATTTGACTACTAAGTGATGCCAAATATATAATCAACACTGTTAAGATAGAAAGGGAAGTTGATACCCTGTATGTAGGAGAATCTTATATGATGAATTGGCAACTGCATCTATTTGTAACGACTTGGGTTCATAATTAATAAGTCAATACCATTTAACGTTGAACAGCACCCTGAAAATCAATGCAACTAATCCAACAAAGCATCCCTAACTCTAATGTTAAAACTGACTAAAGGACCTCAAAACCATGTAAAAGAACTTTTTGTCAAATTATCATAAATTAATAATCACATTGGCTTTCCTTTATAGTAATCATTGCAGAAGATAAAACCATACAATAGTTTTAGACCGTATCCCGGTTACCAGGCATAATTGATTTCTTGCACTGTAACCAACTATTTAAAATCATTATCTTATACTATAATTACTATGTGCCACCAACCCACATATTTGTTTTGATGCCAAGAACAGAATTTAGCCAGGACACACTTCTTAACTCCCCTTCCTTATAAGTCCTCAAGATGGATACAAATACAGGCACTTAAGAATTGAGTGTGAGTGTAACTTTAATACCTAGCAATGTTTCTTTTCTTTTTCTCTATTTTAAATTACACACACACCCTGTAAGACTTGAACCCACAACCTTACCCTCCATAGCCCATCTCATTATAAAGGGAGGTGGAAATACCATTTATGCAACCATGAACAGAGGAACAGAACCAAACCAATCTAAAAATTACTGGATTGGTTCAATTTTCTTTGAATTTTTGTCACATTTGGGTGGTTGTTGTCATTGTTGTGGTTTTTTTTTTTTTTTTTTCAACGGTGGATTGAGGCTACCACGGTGGTGGTGGTGGTGAACATGGCTAGTTGCTATGAATTTCTGTGGGATAAGTTTTATTTTATTTTAATAAGTTGTTTATATTGTTTTAATGGGATGAATGTAAAAATAGAACCTTTGATGTTAGGTGTATTATAAAGTGAGTTGTTAAAATAGATAAAGTAACTTTTTGAGTTGCTAAATGCTAAAGTTTTTAGGAGCTTTGATGTGAATGCTCTTATAAATCTCGCCATAGGATAAGAGAATGCCCAATAACACCATATCATGTGAATATAGAATCTTTAACTTAACAGTATTTGGGTCTCTTGACATATTAAACTATGGTCATGGCCAACTATATAGAATATTGAAACTGTTAACCTTCACTTATAATTAAAACACCTACAGTAGAGAGGGTAAATAACAATGATAACTTAAGTGACATTTTTCAGCAATAATTTCACACGCTTGTGGTTGAAAAGTCTTATATTTTTGAAAATACTAGAATGTATATATATTCAGGTTCGTTTAAGTTTTGAAAGGGTTTGTAATAAAAATCGTTATTAATTCATCAAACACAAGCTGCAACAGCCTCCAAATCATCACATACCAGCAAAACAACTACAAGAAAATTTAGATGGGCAAAGGTGAATATGAGCACTACGAAAACAAACCTGCTGCATAAGAGTATTCAATACAACGCACAGGTGCGTCATGCCTTCCCAAGATATCTTCCTTATTGTAGCTGAAAACAAGCCTGAAACATTGACCCATAATCTTAAGAAGTGAAAAATTATGTCTCCAAAATCATAATCAACATCAGAAACCGGGCCATAAAAACTAGATAGAAGTAATGAACTCAAACTCAAAGACAACAATGCAAAGCTTCAGCTAAATTCAGAATGATAGAAACAGTCACAAGCTCATTATATATTTTTTAGTCATACACGCAAATGGTTAAATCAACTAGCAAAATGTATGCTGATTTTTTTTAACATAACTCTAAATAAGAAAAAACACATCAATTTATGAACATCAAAAGTGAAAACTAAACTCCAAAGCTATTAAATTATATTAAAAATCTTAATTCAACAAAAACCATAATAATTGACTAATTTCACTGAGATCAACTCAGTGAAGCCTATTTCATTCTCTCCCTTTCCCTCATTACCTCAGCAACTAAACATCAAATTAGAGCAGAGAACAAAAACCACACTAACTCTCAACTAATTTGTACTAAGCTCAGTTAAGTGAATGTACTTGTATTTTACATTAGTACCGTATAATAGAATAAATCGGCTTCAATATTATCTAATTTTCCTTTTTGTTTCCCACACTTTCTCAGCTAGCAAACAGAAAATTAGGCAAAACAATAGAGGAAAATTTAAAAGCACTGACCACCAATCAGATTGAAAATCTTACCCTCAGCTAACACCATAAAAATTGACTAATTACTCTTAGCTCATCTAAGGAAAGCCTATGAGCTCAATTAAGTGAATATACTTGTATTTTTTATTAGCACTGTTGAATATAAGAACTCGGCTTCAATCTAATTTTCCTTTTCGTTTCCCGCACTTTCTCAGCTAACAAACAGAAAATTAGGGCAAAATTTATATATATATATATATATATATAAAGACTAACCGCCTAACAGTGTTATCGGCGCTGGCACTGAAACCAGAGGAATCGTCGTGGAAGCAACAGTCGAGTACGGGACCGCCGTGCATGAACTCGCCGCGGAGCGCGTTGGCGCTCGCGTCGTAGAGTCGAACGCTCTGCCCAATCGGAACAATACGAAATGTTAGTGAGAGAGAGAGAGAGAGAGAGAGAGAGAAGCAATACCTTATCCCATGAGGAGACGAGGAGATGATCGCTGTGGTTGGAGAAGCGGAGGTTGGAAATGCCGTCGGACGGCGGATTCGAGAGCTCGCGCCCCGGTGTCGGAGCTGGGACAGCTGTCATCGGCGATATTGCCTGCTTCACAAGTCTATCACTCACTGTGTGTGTGTGAGAGTGAGAGTTTTAGGGTTTTGGAAGAGAGAGAGGGAAGGTGGTTTTGAAAATATAAGAGTAACAATAAAAAACAGTGATATGGGATTTTGATTTGTATGATTTCGGATCTCAATCAGTACGTTGGAAAAAGATATATATTTTAAATTTGGTAGGTTGAGGAATTTGAATTCAAACGAGAGACAGGGGACACTGGCGGTGACATTTTTAATTTTTTGGACCTCTCTTCCTTCGTTTTCATTACATTTTTTTTTTAATTTAACTACAAAATTATTTTTTTAGGTTAATTTAATTACAAATTAGTGAAATTACATCTAGTCAATTTAATTTTGTCATTATAATGACAAAGAAAAAGTTTTTTCACTTTCTCAAAAAAAAAATTGTCACTATAATTCATTTATTTTTAATTATTTAAATTTAATTTATTAGGGTAAAATACAATTAATACACTGAGATTTGGACTAATGTTAGCTAAGTCTAAGATATTTGAAAATTGACCAATTTGGTTCCTACTCCCTAATCACTATGAGAGAGAAGAAAATAAGTAACAGTTTAGGAACTAAGAGTCTGTTTGAATATCGGTTATTACTGAAAATATTGTAACAAAATAATTTTTAAATGTGTAAACAGTGCCATAGGACCCAGTTTTAACTTAACATTTGCGTTTTTCCGTATTTGCGGATCCCGTGAACAGTGCATAAGACCCACAAAAAAAACGCCAAATGCAGGCTCCACAATTTTTCAGTGCAATCCAAATTCAACCTAAATTGATCCGTTTTGAAATGTTTTAGACCTGGTTGAAATTAGTCCAAAACTCAAGAGTGTTAATTGTATTTTACCCAATTTATTTCTAATCAATTTGGCATGAAGGTTTTCTCAACCAAAAAAAAAAAAAAAAAAAAACCTCTACTGGTTATTAACTATTGTCAACCAGAAACTAATGTTATTAACTAAGGTTTTCTTTAAAAAAAAAATCTACCGTTTGTTAACTAAGGTTTTCTTCTATATATTAAGAGGATTCATAAAGTTAATTAGTGCATTTTTCACTTCTAAAAATACCCCTAATTTAATTAATTTATTCTTATTCCTGAAAATTAGAAATGAGGTTAAAACCATAAATAGATAAAAGTTAAAAGAAAAAAAAATTACTGGTTATTAACTACACACTAGATACTTTCTCAAAAAAAAAAAACTACACACTAGATAGTTAACGTTAATCACAAAAAAAAAATAAACAAATTAAAAAAAATAAAAATAACTTCCCATGTTCAAAAAAATTTTTTAAAAAATAACTATCTCTACCAAAAAAGGAAAAACTATCCCACGTTTCTTTTTTAAACTATTAAAATAGGAATCCTATTCTCTTTGGAAAAAAGAAAAATCCTATCTATTTTTTCAAATTGTGATGAAAGAAAAATTATCTATACTATTATTTACTCTCCCCACTAACCCATTTATTTAGAAACAAGGCTTTTGAGTAGAGTTGTGATGTGTCTTTGTATTAGAACCATTTCCCTCTTCCTTCTGTGTGTGTGTTTGTTTCTTAAAAAAAAAAAACCTTCACGTTTGAACTTTTTTCTTTCTTTATTTTTTTAATTGGTCGATTTTTTTTTTTTTACACCCACGTTAAAAAGTTTTTTTTTTTTTTTAATTTTAGAAACCCACGTTAAAAAGTTACTATTTATTTTGGTAAAATTTAATAATTTGCATTGTGGGCCCCTATCATATTAACCACACTGGCCCACTCTATATCCGGCCCAAGGCCCACGCCGAGGATAATATAAAGGCCGAGGACAATGGGAAGGAGCCCAGGTCATCCAAAGGCCTCGCCGAGGATGACCACATCCTCGGCACACCAACTTCGATAAAGGGAAAATATCCTTCGTCCATTAAATAAACGCTACCAACATTCTGGCCGCCTTAATGGTGAGGTGACCTGCAAACCCTAATGCTTCGGTCACTTCAACTATTAGAAATTCTGCAAAGGCGGTTTGGAACTAACATAAAGCCTGCAATTGCAGATGATGGGACAGACCCCTGTACACATAGTTCAGATAATTGACAAATGGATGGCTGAGATTAACTAAAGAAAATACTATATAACCAAGAGGATTCCCAACATAAAAGGGGAGAGGAATCAGTCCTAAGAAAAAGGGACAAAAGATATATCAACTCTGAGAAAAATACATCCTCGGTCGAAGCCGAGGATGAATACGCTTTACAAATACTTAACCAAATTCATCAGAATCCTCACAAACATTTGATCCGAATTCATTACAAAGATCCTTATCAACACCTAACCAGGGTCATGGTCCTTATCCCCACAGAAAACTCTCAGTAAAATTACTTTTGTTATTACGCTTGCTAACTTCAGATCATCCGTCGTTTACTTCAATGAGGCCAAACCCCTTTTTACCCACACTCTACAAACTTTATTGTTAAGGGTCCATTACAAATTGAGTCCCTACATGCATCAATTATAATTTGGAATTACTACATTTTTCAATCACAAAAAAACATAAAGGTGCGATGAGTGTTATGCATTTGTACCAAATATTAAAATTATAATTGATGTAAATTATTAAATTTTACCCAAAAAAAAAAATAGAAGAGCCTCTAAGCACACGCGTACTTAAAGGCTATTGATACTAAACACTCTACTAAAAATTCATCCACTCTCTTCTCAAAAAAAAAAAAAAAAAAAATCCACTCTTTCACCCACATACAAGTTTAAACTCCCCTCCCTCATATATAATATATATATATATATATAATAAAAATTAAAAAAAAAAAAAAAACCTCCCCATTACCATCAAATAGTTAGGAGTCTAGCAGTTACAATTTATTTGACTCTATATATCCTTATCCTCACGTCCCCATCTTTTATGCAAATTCAAATTCAAAAAATAAAAAATAAAAAAACAATCTGTAATACTAAGGAAAAAAATAAAAAGATTAAAAGGAAGGCTATTTAAGTAAATTTGTTTGTGGGATCAATTTTATAATTATTATTTCTAAGGAATTTTTATAAAATAAGGTTGAAACCCTAGCTATATAAGCTTATTAAGTCAATGTACATGGGGAGATATTTTTGAGAGAGGAGACTACCCAAAGGACTGAAGTAGAGAAGGATTGACTACACCCTTGAGGTAAGAGCCTAAGAATCTCTTTCTTGTCCAATCTAAGCTCTATTTGAAATTAGAGTATTTTTTTTTTTTATGTGGGTATTTTGGCTAAGAAGTGAAACTATTTAAATCTCTAATGAATTTTAAGATCTGAACAATCAAGGGATTAAATCATATTCTTGGTACTTGTATTGTCTCGATAATAGTTGGGTATTCTTTTTCTATGCCTCAATTGCGTTAAGTGTAGATGAGTTTGCAGAAGGTTACGCATGGCCATAGTGGGTCAAATTCTGCACAGTTCTGCTTTAAGGAATTGTACCCAAAATTGATAGAGTTGGGAAAATACAAGAGTCTAGTAGTATAGGTTTGAGGTTTGACAAAAAAAGAAAAAAGAAAAAAAATGAGAAGAAGAAAAGGTGTACGTAACAGTGCATTTGTTGAAGATGGGCCGGCTACCAAATTAAATAAAAAAAAGGAAACACGTGTACCTAACCTGTTGCTCTTCTTTTACAAATGACTTTTACCTTTTATGCATATTATCCTAGGGGATTATTAGTGGCAGAAAGCAAGGAATATATATATATATATATATATCTAAGTGGATTTTTGCTTTAAGATAATAGTGAAAAATTATGAGATATTTTTAACAGTCTCTCTTCTAGCCGGATACCGTTTTAAGTTTTTCTTGAATTATTTGATTATTGAGTATAGTGCTTGAAAATTGTTTAGGTGATATATGAGGATTTTAGAGAAAGTGTTAGGGAGAATATCCTTGTGGTGAGTTAGCTGAGGTAAGTAACTTTATCCTAATTGGTTTTATTTTATGTATTTTAACTACTGAAAAATTGTTTACAATTGTTACAATTTTATTTCTATTGTATTACTGATTTCAAGTAAAAAATTATTATAAATATATCTGATTACTGAATATATGATATATTTTATTTAAGTGTTTTTAGCTATACTGATTCAGAGTAAAGAATAAAGAATTTTCACAAATACACATGAGCATTGAATATAAGATTTATTTTACTTAATTGTTTTTTTAGCTATATTGATTTAAAGTAAAGAATTATAGAAATATCACAAATAGATTTGAATATTGAATATATGATTATATATATGTATTTGAATAAAATATATTTTTGTTAGAAACTATGATTTCATATATATGATTATGAACAATCTGACTATGAATTTATTTTGATACCCAACCAATGGGGGTTATTCATTGGTACTCTGATACCTACCCAATGTGGGTCGTTCATTAGTACTCTGATACCCAGCCAATGAGGGTCATTCATTGGTACTCTGATACCTAAGCCAATGGAGGTCGTTCATTGATATTCTGATACTCAAACCAATGGGGGTTATTCATTGATACTTTAATGCCCAGTCACGGGAATATAGCGTGACCATAGTCGTAAGATTGTTTAGAATATGAATAACGTTTGAACATTTAAACTATTTTGAGTCTTTAAAACTAAATATGCGATTTTGAAAATGTTTGAGTATTTGAACTATTTTTGAGTCATTAAAACTGCTTATTTATTTTTAGAACCTATTGTAAGTTAATTGCTTTTAATATATGAAAAACTGACTACTTTCTAAACCATCTATGATATATTTGTAAGATTAAAGTACGTGATCTATTTGCAACTTATTATTTTATGACTATGAAACTTCTTTAGTTATTTTTGAAAACTCATAGCATATTATAAGTCTTGAAGGCTCATATTACATCTTATTACTTTACAGATCTATTGCTTGATAGACCTTATTAGGATTTTGGTTACTTATTGAGTTGTCAGCTCACCCTCCTTTTTCCCCTCTAATTTCAGATTATGAAGAATGACAAGTTTTGGGAGTTTTGATGTTGTGTTGTGAGCAGGAAAAGAAGCTTAGTGATTTTGGGAATTGGATGGTCTTCTAATAGTTTTATATTTATTGGCCAACTGGCATTATGTACGTGAGGTTTGGATTTGTTCCTATTAAATTATCGAAGATCTATTCATAAAGAATTTGTTGAGGTATTTTGGATTTATTTGATTTAATTTTGAGGATAAATTTTAGTTGCTAAGAATGCCTGACACACTTGTAGGGTGCTAACTTTATAAGCGTGCGGCAGTTGTCACGTGCCTATTTTTATAGTTGGGTTTGGGGCGTGACACAATCTTTGCTACATTAAGAGCCCTAGAGGTCTGGTATGAAAACTATGAAACCAAAAATAAATAAATAAATAAATAAAATATTGGCAGAGAGGACATGCAAAGAAGGTCATTACTCAAAATAAATTTCGAAAGGTTGGTATTCTAATCTTTCCTTATGTATTCTGTTATGTGTTGTGATTTTCATAGGTTGTGATTTATTTATTTGTTTCAATTTGGTGGTGTGTAGGTGGGAATTTATTGGCAAAGATTTGATACAATTGTTGGTGTATCTCATTTATATGCTAGGCATCTCTCTCTCTCATGTTCTTTTTAAATTTTTAGTTTTTTGTTTACTGCCTTATTAAGTTCTATTTGCCAAAATATTCCAAGATAGCATTTCTTTAGTATGCCTAGAACTTTTCTCTTTCTTTATTTTTTTAATTGGTTGAATTTTTTTTTTTTAACCCACGCTAAAAAGTTTTATTTTTTCCTTAAATTTTAGAAACCCACATTTAAAAGTGACTATTTTTTTTTTTGGGTAATTTAATAATTTGCATCAATTATAATTTGGGATTACTACATTTTCCAATCACAAAAAAACCTACAGGTGCGATGAGTGTTATGCATTTGTACCAAATATTAAAATTATAATTGATGTAAATTATTAAATTTGATCCAAAAAATAGAAGAGCCTCTGAGCACGCACGTGAGCGCGTGCTTAGAGGCTAGTGATACTAAACACTCTACTAAAAATTCATCCACTCTCTTCTCAAAAAAAATAAAAATAAAAATAAAAAATCCACTCTTTCACCCACATACAAGTTTAAACTCCCCTCCCTCATATAAAAAATAAAAAAACAAAAAAAAACTCCCCATTACCATCAAATAGTTAGGAGTCTAGCAGTTACAATTTATTTGACTCTGTCCATCCTTATCCTCACATCCCCCATCTTTTATGCAAATTCAAATTCAAAAAAAAAAAAAAAAAAAAAAGACAATCTTTGCTACGTTAAGAGTCCTAAAGGTCTGGTATGAAAACTATGAAACCAAAAATAAATGGCGAAAATACCATTTTGATCTCTACATTTTAATAGCAGTCAATTTGGTCCCTACATTTTAATAACAGTTAATTTGGTCCCTGTTATTTTCAACTTACAATCAATTTAGTCCTTATCGTTAACTCATTAACGAAAAACGCTTATGTGGCTAATGATGTGCAGTGTTAGCATGTCTAATGCTGATGTGTCAAAATTTTAATGCCAGATCAGCACTTACATAGCAAAAAACAACCGCATCAATTTCAAAAATAGTTTATATATATATATATATATATATATAGAGAGAGAGAGAGAGAGAGAGAGAGAGAGAGAGATGAGTTCAACTTACACCTAGTGTAACTTGACAAGAGTTACACCATTTGTACACTGTAGATTTGTAACTGATCTAATGGTTAAAAAAAATAGCATTAAATGCTAATTGACTTACACCTCATTCACTTAATTAATAGCAATTTTGTTTCACTCTCCTTATTTTTTATTTAAAACCTTTTACATGTATTCCTTTTTTTGCCAATAAATTTACAAATATATTATTTGTGTTTTGTTTCCAATTTCAATTTGAAGGAATAGAGGACAGGCAAGGAATTTGGGACTTGATAATTCTGTGCTACCGTGCCATTGATAATCATAAAGAGGTGCTACGTCCACAATATTTTTACAACATTTTCACAACAAATTATAGGTGGTTAGTTGTTATTGGTTCAAATTTGAACCTAATACTAAGATTACTTTTTTGCTCCAATAATAACAACCAGTAACAACCTGCCACTTATGATTTGTTGTAAAAATATTGTGAAAATGTTGTAAACTTATCATTTCTCATAATCATATTATGAGGTTTCCTCAACCTCCACGAGATGCAAAGCAATTAGGAAAATCTTATTTGGAAAATCCTGATTGAAGACCATTTAATATCTTAAGACACTTAATACGGTAGAGAAAGCTTTCATTTTTTTGCTCATTTTAGGCAATAAAGTAGTTCAATGTTGAATTATCTCTCTTCATTCAAGGTCAATCCTAGCCAACTAACACTTCCAGTTTAGCGATATATTGTTCTATTACCTCATAATTACAATCTTATTCTTCCTTTAAATTTGTTCTTTGTAATAATGGGTTTTGAACTCTTTAAAACTTACTTGTTCAACTTTTTGACATGAGACCAAAAATTATCAGTAATCATGTTCATAAGGACGAGGATCCCAGGTAACATAGTGATATAGTTTGATGCAACTCTTCATTAGTAATCTAAGTACATAAGTGTTGTAGTAGTGCCTTTTCCCACAGAGTCGTAGATTTTTAGCAAACTGTTTTTAATCAAAAGGAACTATGTACTTAATTCTTCGTTTGTTGTAATTACTTCTTCTTCTTTGATTCCTCCATTTATTTAAAACCTCATTAAACAACACTTAGCCATTTATTTATTTTTAAGGAGACAGGATATATATTCACAATCGATAAGACTATAAGAGTATGACCGGCTTAAAAAAAGAAAGAAAAAAAAAAAGTAGTACGAACTCAACAAAAAAAAAAAGTATTGCAAATATATTTGTAAAGTCATTGGCAAAAAAAGGAATATATGTTAAAGATTTTAAATAATAAATAAGGAAAGAGAAATAAAATTGCTATTAATTAAGTGAATGAGGTGTAAGTCAATTAGCATTGAATGCTTTTTTTTTTACCGTTAGATCTTTTGGAAATCTATGGCTTAAAAAAGGTGTAACTTGAACTCATCTCATACATATATACCAATTTAAAAAATGTGTAACTTGAACTTATCATATATATATATATATATACTAATTTTATCATTTTCTTAACATTTGTTGGTAACCAAACATATTTTCACATCTTTTTTCAAATTTTTTTTTTTTTTTTTTACTTTCCTGCAAAATTTTTCGGTTGCCAAATATTTTCACCCCTTAACCCAGATCCACTAGGCCACCACATCCCAAATCACCACCACCACCTCAACAGTTTAGCACCATCACCAAACCCAAATTACCACCACCCCAATAGTCCATCCCCACCACGAAATCCAAATCCACCACCACCTCTACAATCTAGCACCACCACCAAACCCTAAAGTCAAAATACATATTTTGAACCAACAAACAACCCAAACCTTCACACCATCACAAATGAAAGGAGAGACCGAGTCGGTAGTCCAAGAAAAGTAGAGAGAGGGAGAGAGCAAGGAGACCACCTCGATGGTGGCTCGTGGTGGTGAACGGCGAGGGAGAATTGCGACTAGCCGTGGTTAGTTTGTCGCTGTCAATGGTGCCACTGTTGATGAATGAGAGCGACTGACCGATTTGGACCTTTTTTGCTTGGGCTTCATTGACAACAACGGTGTGAGCATGTAGTATTGTGATGGAAGACAAACGAAAACGCATTGATTTGAATTTGTGGTGTGAGAGTTTGAATGTGTGTTGATACTTGATATCTTTTTTATGCTTGAATATGAATGTGTGATGATATTCCTTTAGTGGCTACGGTTTTAGCAATTCCATACAATGAATTTTTTTTTTGTTTATTTATTTTTTTAATTAAAATATTGACATGGTATGATTTAATGTTAATTAACATTTTTTTATTTCTATTTAAGTAGCCACATCAGCAGTAAGCATGTCAACAATGCACATCGTTAGCCACGTAAACATTTTTCGTTAATGAGTTAACAACAGGGACCAAATTTATTGTAAGCTAAAAATAACAGGGACCAAATTGACTGCTACCAAAATATAGGGATCAAATTGACTGTAATCCCAAAATGTAAGGACCAAAATAGTGTTTTTGCCAAAATAAATAAATAAATAAAAGATTGGCAGAGAGGACATGCAAAGAAGGTCATTGCTCAAAATATATTTCGAAAGGTTGGTACTCTTCTTTCCTTATGTATTCTATTATTGACATTTTAGTTTTTATGTGTTGTGATTTTCATAGGTTGTGATTTATTTATTTGTTTCAATTTGGTGGTGTGTAGGTGGGAATTTATCGGCAAAGATTTTATACAATTGTTGGTGTATCTCATTTATATGCTAGGCATCTCTCTCTCTCTCTCATGTTCTTTTTAAATTTTTAGCTTTTTGTTTACTTCCTTATTGAGTTTTATTTGCCAAAATATTCCAAGATAGCATTTCTTCAGCATGCCTAGAACTTTATTGCGGCCAAATTTTTTTTTTTCTTTATAGATTTTACAATTTCTTATATAATTCTATCAGCAAATTATGGCATGTTGATTTTGTCTGTTGTTTTGTGTGTTTTGTAGAATATTTGTACGAAAATCAAGTGGATTGATGTTCATGTCTATATCCATACCTTATTCTTTGAGTGTTTTTTTTTTTTTTTTTTTTTTTTTTTTAGATTTTAGAATTTCTTATACAATTTTATTAGCAAATCATGGCTCCAAAAAACCAAGATGTCCATGAACAGAAATTTTTTTTTTTCAATTTCAAATTTTCAAAAGAAATTTTACCAAATCTTTACACGCCCACATTTTCTTTGGCTACTTTGTTATATTATTTTCAATAAGAAAGAAACTTAATTCTGAGCTCCTTGATTAGGCCTGTAAACAAGGGATTAAAGCTACCAAATACAACACACTTGGAGTGGATGCTAAATCAAGTGATCAATTCTATCCAAGTAAGGAATTGAATGGTCTATTTCTTCCCAAATTTGAAACCACTGTCAAAAGAACCTACAACATACATAATGGGTTAAGCTATACAGGGAACCCTTTGGATTTGTTATTGTATGGACTCAAATTGGATTGGACCCAAAAGAGGGATGGGTTTAAGCCCAAACAATAAAATTTATAGAGAGCAGGTGTAAGAGCTAATTCCAATTGGTAGAAAAAGACATGATCATTGTGCAGCTAAGGAAGCTTCAAACTAGTTAAACGATATCAACTCTCCTCGGCTAGGTTTCAAAGGGTATCTTAATGGATACTCTCGTGTTTTTCTCTTTTCTTTCCTCCCCAAAATCCTCTCTAATGTCACATACTTTTCTGTTATATACTGCATTCTTCACCCCATTTTCACCGTACACGTGTAGGTTTTACTCTGGGAACTTCTTTCTATCCCATCTAGCACTTCCTGGAACCTTCGCTCGATGGCCATAAGGTTGCTTGGTTACTGTTCAGGTATCACCTCCACATTAATGCGGCCAGAGAGTTAGCTGGGAAGCATTTAATGTGGAGGTAGCAGCTTTAGAAGATATTTGCTACCTTTCCTGGTTCCTTCTTTGTTCTATATTCACTTTTTAGTTCATATGCAACTTGGTGGAGTACCTTGGATACTAAAATAGTTACATCCACCTCGGACCTTGTATCAGAGGTGGATCTTATCCTCGGATGCGGTTTGGGTCACTATACACGACTTACATCTCTTTATCTTATATTACTCCCAAAATACATTTCTTTAACCATCATCGGATAAGTGAATGTCCTCGAACTGGGCCGTTGGGCCATAAGCCCACTTCCTATGATTTCTATGTCATCTTTTTGGACAACCGGCCCCACAGTTATCTATAGATTCTATATTCTAATTATAAGGAACATAAATTGTATTTAGGCCTTTTTATTTTTTGGATGAGTTACACAATGTAAAAATATTATTACTCTATTTCTCTGTCCTATCCAAATTATATAATAATGAAATAATTGCTAATTTTTTTTTTTCAAATAGAATGTATGAATCTCCTTTGGACCAAACTCAAGAACAAGAGTTGAATTATTGCTTTGTAAACTTTTTTTTATAATGATTTTTTAAGAATATTTTAGTTGAAGTTGAGTCTTAAATTTGTATCATATTAATCATGAGACTCATACAAAGTTTTATTGCTTGAATAGTAAATGCTTTGTAAGCTTTGAAGTAGTAAAAAAAAAAAATTACAAATATTTTAGTAGTGGATTCAAGATATTTACATTATGTATTCATGTAAGATGTTGGGATTAATGATGCACTAATTTATATTGAATTAAGTTTTGCTTAATGAATCTATTCACAAAATTTATTCTATTTATATCTTATCATTACCATTACAATTTATATTTTAATGGCAAAAGAAAAAAAAAATATTAGGAAAAAAACAGTATTGACATTTAAAAAAACAGAAAAAACTTTAAGCATGCGTGAAAAAAAAAATTATGAATATTTTAGTAGTGGATTCAAGATATTTACATTATGTATTCATGTAAGATGTTGGGATTAATGATGCACTAATTTATATTGAATTAAGTTTTGCTTAATGAATCTATTCACAAAATTTATTCTATTTGTATCTTATCATTACCATTACAATTTATATTTTAATGGCAAAAGAAAAAAAAAATATTAGGAAAAAAACAGTATTGACATTTAAAAAAACAGAAAAAACTTTAAGCATGCGTGAAAGGACTAATACATAGTTACGTACATTGTAGCGCATTTATGTTAGTTGATAAAAGAATTAGAGAGGCATTCAAATTGAGTAATATTTTTAAAACTAATTTTTTAATGATATAGAAAAATCAAAACAATTGACAATTTTCACATTAGAAGAAACTAGCCTTGCATGTGCTTAAAGATGCTTTTTTTTCCCCTAAAGGACAAAACTATCTATTTATCATAATTCAGGATTGATGCATTTTTCTAATTACAAAAATATCTAGAGATGTGATGAGATTTATGCGTTTCCAAATGTGTTTATATTTTGTGTTACATCTCATCACATTCCTAGAAAATTTTGTTATTTCAAAAAATAACAACCCTGAATTATAATAAATAATTTTTTTTATATAAAAAATAGAATATAATAAGTGCCTAATCAAGAAATAATTTGTTCATCACCCCCCTAAGTATTTTGTGATTGAAAAATATAGAAATACCAAATTATAATGGATTCAAATTATTAACCTTTACCAAAACTATCCTCTAAGCATGTGCTTTTGCGCGTGTTCAGAGGTTCTTCTATTTTTTGGGATAAAAGTTAATTATTTACATCTATTATAATTTGGGATTACTAAATTTTCTAATCACAAAAAAAAACTTAAGGGTGTGATGAAAAAATTATTTCACTTATAAATATATAATACTCATCACACCCCTAGGTTTTTTTCTAATTGAAAATTTTAGTAATCCAAAATTATATTGGATGCAAATTTTCAGCTTTTATCCCAAAAAATAGAAGAGCCTCACGCATGTTCTTAGAAGCTAGTATTATATATTCTCTTAAAAAATGGGGAAGAAAAGTCATATTATATGTATACATGCTCATTCGTTACATGTAAGTGAATCTTTTTATATATTGTAAGAGATACTAAAATAAAATGAGCGTCTGAGGACTGTGTCCAAAGACGAGATGATGTCTACTTTTTGTGAGCACCCATCTGTCTGGGGTGAGCGTCAGTTTACACAATGTCGGCCTTTTGCTAAAGGTCCTAGATTCATGAACATGGTGATGACTTTTGTGTTGCACCCACTCTCTCACTATAACTCTATCACAGAGCCTCATGCTCGATTTTTTCTTTCTTTATTAGAGCACCTCACTATAGATTTTCCTTCACATTTTATTCTTTTCATCATAGATGTGTTTAGGGACACGGCTACCTGTGATAAGCTCATCTTTCCTTCTACTATCACGAGGATCTTATGCCATTTTTCTGTTCCTTTTCCCTCCTCTGATCACTTCTCTGTCATGTGTGCCATAGATGCCGCTACTGTAAAACGTAGTGAGGCTTAGTTTAGGTCATGACAGGAGTCAGCAGCTCCTCCCTCCGGTTCGACTCCATCTCGTTCGGCACCCTCTAGATCTGCTCCGTCTACATCTGCTCCCTTTTCTTCTATGGGCGATGTATCTCTTGGAGACATCGTGACTCAGCTGCAGCGCATGGATGCTCACCTTGATATGCTCTCTACTGAGTTGTATCAGGTGAATGTTCGTGTTGGTTGTATTGCTAGACGACAGGCGACCATGGGTGGTTTTGCTCCTGAGGCTACTCCATCTCCAGTGGCTTCTGATGCTGATGCTGGTGATGATGATGACGCTTCGGATGATGATGATGGAGATGCTAGCTCTTCTGATGAGATGTCTGCTTGACACTCTACCCTTTGTCACTCGTGACAAAAAGGGGGAGTAATTTTGGATATGAGAGTAGTCATCTTAGGGGGAGAGTTATTATGGGACATTTTTGATAGGGGGAGTGTTGATATTTGAGGGATGTAATGAGGATATGATGTATCTTTTTCTTTTCTTCTTATATAGATACATTGTTCTTATACATTTGGTCTTGTGATCATTCTGACATACATTGTACTTATTTCTTTCTATATGTGGATGTATGTTGTTTCTTTCACCTACCTCTTACATGTGTTGTTTCTTTTCTTTCTTTATACACATGTTTCTTTACTTTTATGCAGTCTATTATTTCTGTTTCACACAAATATGCCTTGATGAGTTTTGTTTAAAGTATTTCAGAAATACAGGTTGTCAAAGTCTACTTGCCATAAACTCTCTTCTTGCAAAGTTTTTCAAGAGTTTGTGTTAGGATAGATTTTATTGTATTAAACAAGTGAAAATGAGTTGAGTGATTTATGACTTCTCTCATAATCATTTGTTAGTTATGGTTTTGTCACGGATTGCCAAAGAGGGAGATTGTTAGGACATATGTGGTTCACATGAAGAACATATGTCATACTTTTATGTAATTGACTAATCCTTTGACAAAACGCACTTTACTTGTATTTGGGTAGATTTAGGATGTGTTGAAATATTTCAAGAAACCATGTTTCAAGGTTAAGTATTGAAGCCTTCAAGCCTGTTCAAGAAAACAAGCTGAAAGTACAATTTCATTAAAGCTCAGCTGGCTCGACAGCTGCATCTATCGAGCTTCTGTAAGCTGTTTCAGCCCCGTGTCTCGACACCTGCTCGACAGCTACTCGACAGCTTCTATCGGTTGAGATTTATAAAAATCAGAATTTTGATCAGATTTCTTGGGATCCGTGAATGTGTCTTTGGGCCTTCTTTTCTCCTAACCTTAGACATATAAAAGGATTGTTTTAAGAGCCATCAACAGAGATACAAGTTGCACAAGCATTGAGCAAACTCTGTTCAAGCAATTTGTAACCGAAGACAAAGTTCTTAACCTAGTTCATCTCTTCTGAAGAAGTTGCTGTGTATGTGCACCTTTGGGTTTTGTGACCAAGCATCTTCTTGATCTTCATCATGTGTATGAACTGAAGAACTTTGCAGCCAACCCTTATTTCTAGTTGGTGATTGAAGTCGCGTACTAGGATCCGCCCATCTGGTTAGTCACATACTTGGGAGCCGTGCATCAAAAAGGGGAAACTGTCACTACAGAACAAGTCCAATTGGGTATTGGGGTAAGGGTTCAACTGTAGGTTGGTAAGGTACTTGGGATTCCTTTACTTGTAACAGCTTGTTGTGATAATAGTGGAGTTTCGGGAGTGGTGACCTGAAAATCACACGGTGGGGTTTTTGCCGCGAGGTTTTCCCCATTCATAAACAAATCACCGTGTCATTTAATTTTCGTTGCATATTTAGTTATTTGGTGATTTGTTTGTGCTGCCACGCAATTGCATGTAATTGAACCTAATTAATTCACTTGGCTAATTAATTGGTTAATTCATCACAAGGGGTCAATTCGTTTGTGGCCTATCATTGCCCACCACCTTCCGTTGGACCACCACTAACAGCTTCATCACCAGTCTCCCCTTCCACCCAAACAGTGTTGGAACTTGATAGGAGCCACCCACATCGGTTTGAGCTTGCAGGAACCAAAACCCCACCACGACGAGCTCCACCAAAATACACAGCTATCTCCACAAAATTCTAGCCTTATTCGACCCTCTTCAGAATTCGAAAAACTTATTATTAGCTCTAAAATGTTTGCACAAATAATCTTTTCCTGGAACCTAATCTTGAATATCTACAAAACACAATAGAATCCATTCCAATCCCTTCCGACCCATCCAAACAGAACTTTTAAAATTCCAACGACTTTCGTGAATAGCATAAGAATCAGCCCGCCCGCCATCAAACGAGAAAGAAAAGGTTTTGGAATCTATACGAAAAGCACCTTTATCGCCCCCTCTACCCTGAGGAGAAGGATTAAGAGCTGTACTGGGGGGAGGCAATTTGTTAGGAAGAGGTGTGGGTGATATTGTAGAGGTTGGTCTAGGCCATATCGATGGTTGTAAAGGTAGGTCAGTTGCAGGTGGGGTGTTTAGAGGAGAAGTATGTGGTGGAAAAATAGAGTGAAAAGGAAAAAAAATCGAAAAATGATGGGAACGGTTGTGGAAAGGATCCAAGAAATGGAGGAGGTGGCTGGTTTAGTGGCAGTGGTAGAAAGGGGAACAGAGGAGGTAAAGGTGTTGGATGTGTGGTAGGGAGGGATGAGGGGAGGGGGGGGGGGGGGGGGAGGTAGAAGGGCCATAGTTTTTTTGTGGTTTTTAAGCTTCCAACAGAGGATTCCTATATGGTGGAGATGGTACTATTGGGCATGTCCAGTGGCTTAGACCTTGTATGGATTGTTAGTTTCACAATTTGGAGATGTAAAGGACATGCTTGACCAGAATATCAATATTAAAGATATGGTCTAGTGAAAAAAACACGAAGTACATAACAACAATTACCATACACACATATTAATGTAAATTGCTTCAAGTAGAGAGCAACAAGTGACGAAGCTCACATACTAATTCAAATAACATCAAATCCACGTTCATAGTTCACTACAATTATTATTACAATAAAACGACAACAAGTAAAAGTGTTCAACTGAATAAGATAAATAAAACATAACATCCAAGATTATCCAAGCACACACATCAAGTCCTTAAATACCACTTAAAAGGTACAACCTAGTGATTCACATCCAAATCACAATAAACAACATAATAAGAGTAGTCCCCATTAATTATCTGGTGGATAAGCATGACGCTCCATCCACCTCCACCTCCTTTGCTCTGGTATGCCTATGGACACCACCCATTTCTCTTTCTTTTGGAGAACCTCGGAGATGGTAACATATGCATCGTCATTAAGATCCTCATACTTGTTTAACACTTCTATAGCTTTCCCAAGGGAGCAAGGATCACCACCATCGGCGGATTATGCAAAGTGATTAGAGCTACCAGTAGCCCTTCCCTTTCTCATGAAAAACCTTTCCCTTGCCAATGCATTGTATTCTTGAAGAGCAATAGTCATCTCACTAGCCTTATCCACCTTCTTGGCAACCTTCTTCCCCTTGCTAGTACCTTCTTCAATGGGACGTTTGTTAGCACGTTGGGTTTGCCCAGTAATAGGGAGATTGTCTTGGGTTATGCCCTCCATGTTAGGATTGTAGCAATCATTATTACCCAACTAGGTAAGACGAGCCTTATTGGCAAGCTTCTCTTTTAGGGCACACTCTTCGTCACTATCTGAGGCTGGTGTGTTTGAGGAAATTTGAAGGGCACCGGTTGCAATATTAGGGGTAAATAGTTGCCTTAGCTTGTCATAGTTAAAACATCCCTTCTTCTATAATGCAGCTGCTTTAGAATCACCTTGAAACGAAAATATTTACATCAAAAAGTTACTAATATGAAATATCAAATTACAAACACATATGCAAAGAATTAGGGAAGTAAATATAACATACCGCAAACAATTGCGCCCACACCTCATCAAGGCCAGTAATCGTTTGGGTTATCTCATCGCACCCCAACCCGATATGCCTCAAAATCTGCCCCTACTTTCTCTGTTTTTGTCTAAGCTTATTATGCTTCTAAATCACTTGCTTAGAGAGGAAACTCTTTCCAGTTAGCTCATTTAGGGTTTTCGTAATTGATTGCCAAGTTATAGCCTTAAAGATACCATGTTTCATATTCCCCTTTGGTTGTTCATCCAAAATAATGTCAATAAAAATCTACTCAATGTGGGGAGGCCACATTTTTTCATTTGCGTCTTGACTTTCATGTGCCATCTAATGCAAAATCCTAGCACAATTGCATATATTAATATATAGATCATATGTTTAATAAAAGGGCCACTTGGATCTTGCTGATTTATTGTGGAATAAAAGTGTTAGATTTAAACCATCTAATCTTTATCTGCAACTGCAAGCTAATGGGGGGTGTGATTATATAAGTATATCAAAATCAATTGCATATCAAAGAAATTATATGAAAGTCATTCATCTTTGGACAACCTACATAAGAACCCCTGACTTTGATTAATTGCATGGAATCTGTGTTAGAGTTGTTAACTTTTAAATGCAAGTAGTCACATAATATGCTAATAATCATTTTAAACTTTCATCCCTTTGCAAACAATACCTATCTAAGTTCCCCTGCAAAGGAGTATGGTCCTGTACTTTCTGTGAATTTTATAACATCAACATCTATTTTTCATTTTTTATAATCTATCTCAGTATAGCAGAAGCACACAAACATCTAGTACAAGCACAGCACACAAATTTTATTTAAAATTTTATGGAGCACACAAACTGCAGAACAAGCACACAAATTTCTGCAGAACAAGCACACAAATTTGTTTATAAAATTTTATTTTATGGAGCATAAACTAACATATATCCAAGCCCACAACTTTAGATCTCCACGAAAAAAACACCCAAAGCATGTGTATTTATTTAAAAATGCAATCTTTACATCATCACACTATTCTCAGTATTCAACAGAAAACTTCAAAAATAATGTCTTCGAAATAAATCTAAAAAATAAAATCTCTTTTTAAACAGCAAATGTAGTGGTTCTGATGAGCATTAACAGCAAACAATGAACATGGAAATCTACGAAATAAAATGCTCATCAACATCAGTCCACGGGGAAAAACCCATTTTAACATCCAAAGTAGAAAAATAAAATAAAAGATACATTAGAAAGAACTACCGTGACAATGGACATGGAAAATGGAGAGGGAGAGAGAGCTTGTTCACACTTGGGAGAAGATCTAAGACAAAAAAAAGAAGTTAGGGACAGCACCGGTGAAGATGCTTTAAAAATCCTTGGTCAATGGTATCACGGACTGAAAAGCAGAGAAGAAATGGTTTAGCTCAAGCCCAACGGAATGTTCAGGTCATCAGGTTTCAGTGCTTCAGACTTTTTGTACAAACACCGCTGGAGATGGAGAAGATGAAATGTGATGTGAAAATTTTGGGGAAGAGCTAAAGAGGGGAAAGGGGGAAGTAGGAAAGAGAGAAACTTTTGGGGAAGAGTTGAAGTGAAAATATTGTTCACAACGGTAATATTAGACTCTCTATTTTTGTTTCCGGTTTCTATCACCCAAATTCAAAATTTTGAGTTTTGAGTGATGGAAATTGATGGTGAACTAAAAGTTGAACTCTCCAGTTTGTCCATAGTGTCGTCCAAGTCCAGGAAGGCTATCCCAATACAAGAAGGTCGTCCAGCATGGAAGCACCTGGACGACCTTCCAACACTTAGAAATTTTCAGAATAAATTTATGTTCAAGAACTTATAATTTGGACCACGTTTTACTATTTTGAAGTATGAGCAAAATCGTTGTTCATAGCTGAATGTTCAATATGTGTATAAAACACCCTTGAACGTTTAGACTCAAAATTACAAATTATCAATTCAAGCTTATAATCAAACAATAAATGTGCGGAACATGAACATAAGCTAAAACAGAACTGATAAACAATCTAAACCATAAATAATCACAACCACAGCAGTAATTAAATGGCAAAGATAAAGGGAAGAGAGATGCAAATACAAGGACAACACTCGATGTGTTATCAAAGAGGAAACCAAAGATCTCGGTGTAAAACCTCTCCGCTGCCATCCAAGCGGTCAATAATCCACTAGAAAATATAGTTGGGATACATGAACAACAATAAACCCTCCAAACCTAATCTACCAAGTGTACCTAAGCCTTTCAGGCTTCTTGCTCCAACGAGGTTACGCCGAACCTGTGTCTTTTCTAGCTTACCGGATTCTGCTATAGCTCATAGCATCAACCAATATGAATTGGTCCCTTCCTAATTGCTTCCCAAAGCACCAAAAAACATTCTCACAGATATGGGTATGGCGAGAAAAGGATTTGGCTAAGAACCTCTCAAGGATGTAATAATGGAGAGGGTGAGAGTAGAGGAATTTCAAGAGTCTTTTAGGTGAAGATTGTAGTTGAATCAATCTTGTTTTTCTCTAGGGTTTTTCTCTCAAAATTCTTTCTGGAAGCTCTCTACATTTCATGGGTATAAAGGTCTATATATAGTGGTGCGTGTTTGGAATGCAAAGAGTCAGTTTTTCCAAAACAGAGCTGGCTGGCGACTTGGCCTCGCGACTTGACTGAGTTGTGAGTTCAAGCTACGAGGTAATTGCATTGCAGTCTGGACTTTTTGCCCTGTAGTGCAACAGTTGGCATAACGCTTCAACTTCCCGCATGCTTGACACGTGACCATCTTCTGGAAGCTTGCCAGTCGCGAGCCACCCGTGAGTTCCAGTCGCGAGTCCTTGCTTCTTTGCACAATGTTGAACATTTCTTCACCCTCTCTTACACACTACCCTTACATGCCCACCTAAATACAGGGTTACTAAATGCTGAATTATAAACAAATTTGGTATGCAATAAAGCCAACAAAATGATTGATTAAATTCAACCTTACAAGCGTTATAACTTTTCACTAAGTTCTTAACTTCTATAGCAGTTATGGAAGGTAAGTCTGACTTTTCTAACTTTCATAGTAGTTGTGGAAGTTAAGTTTGAACCTTCTAACTTCCATCCATGTTGAGGAAGTTACTAAACAAGTAACCACTCTAAAGTTCACTATATAAGGACTCATCCACATCAAATGAAGGTAAGTTTCCACTACTCCCAAAGTTGGAATTCTTGAGTCCCAGAGAGAACAACTAACTTAAGCATTGGAGGGTTCTTGACCAGTTCACCCCGGTTACCTTTGATCTTGTATTTCTTTCTTTTCAGGCCTTCCAAGCAACCTCTAGCCTATTAAAGCCCGGAGCATTCTGCCTACTCATTTTCTGTTCATCATCAGTTGGCGTCGTTTGTGGGGAGAGATTAAAGTTATGTTTTGTAATTTATCTTTCTTGGATAAAAGGCTGTATGGTCCGGACAAGTTCAATGGCCACTAGTTCAGGCCACTAGGAGAGTGGAAATGCTTCTAGCCACCCCAATCGCGCTCACCAGTCAGCACCTGTTATGCAACCGCCTTTCATCCAATAAATGTAGTCCATGGCAGTCGCTATGGCAGAGCTAACCTGTCAGAATTAGGAGTTGACTCGAGAGATCAACTAAAGGCAACATCATGAACGGTGTGTGGAAGGGCAAGCTCAAAGTTAAGAAGTTAGAGAAGGAGAAAATGTTGAGCGCGAGAATCATTCACAGGGTACAACTTTGAGAAAATGTTGAGCGCGAGAATCATTCACGGGGTATAGCTTCGTGTAGGGTGCCACACTCAGAGAAGGAGATGGATCAAATGAGGATGGCCATGGACGAGATAAGGGAAGATATGAAAAGGACGAATCATGTAGATAATTTAGTTCATTGAACTGATTCCCCTTTCATAACTTCCATTCATAGTCATCCCCTACCTTTCAAGTTTAAGATGCCTTTGTTGGATTCGTATGATGGAATGTGTGACACATGTGATCACATTGCGACCTTCAAGACCATAATGCACCTTCAAAAGGTTCCAGATGAAATAATGTGTAGAGCCTTCCCAACCACCTTTAAAGGGCCAGCACGAGTGTAGTTTAGTAAGATACCCCAGAACACTGTTAGTTCTTTCAAGGAGTTGAGTAAGTTATTCGTCAATAACTTCATTGGAGGTCAAAGGCATAAATGCTCCTCGTCTAGCCTGTTGACTATAGAGCAAGGCGACAATGAAAGTTTGCGGTCCTTCAGCACTAGTTTCAACAGGGAAGCCTTGACAGTGGATGAGATGGATGACGAGCTATTGTTAGCAGCCTTCCACAATGGAGTTAGTTTAGATTTATTGATCCACAAGCTCTATGATCAAGAACCGCAAACCATGGCTGAACTCGTCCATTCAGCCCAAAGCTTCATGAATGCAGAAGATGTGATCATTGCCCAGAAGATGTGATCATTGCCAAGAAGAGGAAGAGAGCAGAGCGGATGGAAGTGGAGCTCCCATGCCATCTTGAACAAGGTCCCTGTCTAACGAAGGCCCGAACGGGAGAGAAGAAGGATAGAGACAACAGGAAGGCAGGTTCGTCTTCAAGACAGAATTTGCATTATACGCCTTTGAATGTTCTACTTGATCAAGTGCTTATGCAAATCAATGATGGTCCGTCCTTGAAATGGCCAGAGAAGATGAAGGGAGATCCCAACAAGCACAATAAGAATAAGTATTGCCGCTTCCATAGAGATCACGGGTATGACACAAACGAGTGCTATGACTTGAAGCAGCAGCAGATTGGAAATCTCATCAGGCAAGGAAAGTTAAGAAATTTTCTTGGATGAGATCATAAGGACGAGAAGTTAAAAGGAAAGGTAGAAGAGCCATCATGGCCCCTACTTGGAGAAATAAGAGCTATTGTAGGAGGAACTCCAACAGGGCAATCTTCCAAGTCAAGGAAGACCTACTTGAAGGTGGTGCAAAATGTACAACTCTTTAGACGAGTTCCAAGGATGAAGGGGGCAGACGAGCAGGCTATTACTTTCATGGATGAAGAAACTGGAAGGGTTTATCATCCATATGACGATGCAATCGTCATAACTTTACTTATTGCAGATTACATGACTAGAATGGTGTTGATAGATAATGGGAGTTCAGCAGATATCTTATATTATCCTGCCTTCCAGCAGATGAGGCTTGGACGAGACAAACTTCATCTAGTGGATTCACCCTTAGTTGGATTTGAAGGAATGATGGTACAACCAGTAGGCACTGTTACTTTACTCGTTGTGGTAAGAGCGTATCCACAGCAGATAGCCAAAGAAGTAAATTTCCTTGTCGAAGATTGTTCATCTTCCTACAACACCATCATTGGACGACCAACTTTGAATAATTAGAAGGTAGTAATATCTACCTACCACCTATATGTCAAGTTTCTAACAGATTATGGAATAGGGCAAGTACAAGGAGATCAGTTAGCTGCTAGAGAATGCTATTTAGCCATGTTGGCTATGGATGAGCATGTGCAGAGGATGAATATAGAGGAGAGAAGGGTTGCTACAAAACCCACTGAAGTATTGGAAGACATTCCTCTGGATAAAGGTAACCTTGAGAAGTTTACCAAAATTGGAACAAGTATAAAGGAGAAGACAAAGCAAGACCTTGTCCAGTTCTTTAGGTCTTGCATTGATTTTTTTTTTTGCGTGGAGCCATGAAGACATGCTAGGGATTGACCCAAGTGTCATTACTCATCGTTTGAATGTGTATCCATCTTCCAAGCTTGTTTGTCAGAAGAAGAGGGTCTTTGCTTCTGAATGAGATAATGCTATCAAGGAAGAGGTCCAAAAGTTAATCATAGCAGAATTTATTCGAGAAGTCTATTACCTGGATTGGTTAGCTAATGTAGTGATGGTCAAGAATGCTAATGGCAAGTGGGGGGATGTGTGTAGACTTCACTGATTTGAACAAGGCTTGTCCCAAGGATAGTTATCTGTTGCCACACATTGATCAGTTGGTAAACTTAACAGCAGGTTATTAGTTGCTAAGCTTCATGGACGCCTTCTCAAGCTATAACCAAATAAAGATAGACGAGGCAGATTAAGAGAAGACATTCTTCATTACTAGTCAAGGTTTATTTTGTTACAAAGTGATGCCCTTTGGTTTGAAGAAGGCAGGGGCAACCTATCAAAGGTTGGTTAATCATATGTTTCGTTCATAGATAGGACGAAATGTAGAAGTTTATGTGGATGACATGTTGGTAAAAAGCTTGGATGATAAGAAACATCTGGACGACCTACAGGAGACCTTTGACACGTTTAGACGATACAACATGAAGCTGATCCAAGCAAGTGTGTCTTCGGGGTTTCATCGGGAAAGTTCCTAGGATTTATGGTTTCACAGAGGGGAATCAAAGCGAATCCTGATAAGATCCAAGCAATACTGAACATGGAACCACCAAGAAATGTTAAGGAAGTCTAGTCTCTAACTGGACGAGTTGTAGCCCTAAACAGGTTTGTTTCGAAAGCTACTGACAAATGTTTGCCATTTTTCAAGGTTCTCAAGAAAGCATTTGAATGGACGGGCGAGTGTCAGAAGGCCTTCCAAGATCTTAAGGTCTATCTTACAACGGCTCCCTTGCTAAGTTTGTCTATTCCAAGTGAGGAATTGTATTTATACTTAGCAGTGTCCCTACATGTAGTAAATTCGGCACTAATTAGGAAAGAAGGGAAGGTACAGAAGCCTATTTATTATACAAGCTGAGAACTAAGGGGAGCAGAGGGATGATTTCTTATGATGGAGAAGTTGGCCTTTGCACTGATAATAGCTTCTAGGAAGTTGAGGCATTACTTCTAGGCTCATGTCATCAATGTCTTGATTAGGGGTGTCCACGGGTCGGTCCGGGTCGGGTTTGTGCCCAACCCGGAACCGACCCGCTCAGGTCGGGTGGAAAGAAAACAGACCCGCAACCGACCGCCGGAGACGTCGGGTCGAGTCGGTTGGGCTCAGGGGAGCGAACGGTCGGGTCGGTCGAGTCTGGTGATGAGCGACGGCGAGCGGAGGAGAAGATCTCTCTTCGTCAATCTGGGTTGAAGGCCGACCGGATCTAACGGATTCTCGCCGAATTTGAGTAGATCGAAGCCCAATCTAACCAAGAATAGCCAGATTTGTGTAGATCTAAGTCAGATCTAACCCAATACCGGCAGATTTGAGCTAATCTGAGCGAAAGAGGAGTAGATCTTGAGCGAGGATGGCTGGATCGGAGCTGAGGAACACCGGATCTGAGCGAAGGAAGACCAAAGATGGCCGGATCGGAGCTGAAGAACACCAGAACTTCACCGGATCTCGAAGGATCTCGCCGGATTTGGTCAAAAATCATAATATTTCACTGGAGAAGATGAATTTTCGGTTCGGGTTGGGTGCCACGGGTTTTGAAACTTGAAACCGGCAACCGACCCGCGTGGGGTCGGGTTAGAGAAGTCGGACCCGCGTCCGACCGCCGGAGATGTCGGATCGGGTGGCGGCGGGTTGAGCTCGGGCGGGTTGGGCGGGTGGCCGGGTGGGTTGGACAGCCCTAGTCTTGATGAATCATCCACTCAAGAAGGCAATAAACAAGTTGGAAGCCGCATGCTGACTGATCCAATGGGCTATAGAGCTAAGTGAGTTTGTCATTAGGTATCAACCTAGAAGTGAAATAAAAGCTCAAGCTTTAGCAAATTTCATTGCAGAGTTCACTCCAAACCATGGCAATTTGGATGAGGTGGAGGAAGCTAGGAGATGGGTCGTCTATGTAGATGGTTTGTCCACACTATATTCAGGAGGAATAGAAGTTATACTGAAATCCTGGGAAGGGGACAGGTTGAAGTATGCATCTCATCTACAATATCAGACAACCAACAATGAAGTTGAGTATGAAGCCCTCTTTAAGGGGCTGGAATTGTCTAAGCTCTTAGGGTTAGAGTCAATAGTCATCCAAGGAGACTCTCAATTGATAATGGGTCAGGTGAATGGAACATGTGAAGCTAAAGAAGAGTGGATGAAGAAGTATCTTAGCAGGGTGAAGCGTCTTATTAAGAAATTTAAGGAAGCTAGTTTTCTTCAAATTCCAAGGGAGGAAAACATGGAAGCAGATGCCTTAGCAAAGGTAGCATCAGCAGATGGGTCGGTGGACGAACTTGATGAAATCCAGTACATACATAGCATAGATCTTCTAGAGGTGCAACAAATAGAAGGTGAAGAAAACTGGATGACCCCGATAGTAGCCTATCTAAGGGATGGAAGGCTTTCAGAAGAAAGAAACGAGGCTAGAAAGCTAAAGATCAGATCAGCTAAGTATGTCTTTATAGACAAGGTACTATATAAAACAGGTTTCTCTCAGCCTTACCTAAGGTGTTTAGCTCTAGATGAATCAAACTATGTATTGAGGGAAGTTCATGAAGGAGCATGCGAAAACCATTCAGGAGCAAGTGCTCTCGTCCATAAGGTCATTCGCGTGGGGTATTACCAGCTGACCATTCAAGCAGATGCTAAGGCCTATGTTAAGGTGTGTAATTAGTGTCAACGTTTCAGTAATGTCCCTAGACAACCATCGGACTACCTCACCCCGATGATGGCCCCATGGCCTTTTGTGCATAATGGGGATTGGATATTTTGGGTCCCTTTTCAATAGGAACCAAGCAGATGAAGTTTTTAGTAGTGGGGATTGGTTACTTCACTAAATGGGTGGAAATTGAACCCTTAGCAAAGATCACATAGTAGAATGTCAAGAACTTCATCTGGAAGATCATCGTATGCCGATTTGGGGTTCCTAGGATACTAGTGTCAGATAATGGAAGGTAGTTTGATAACACACCCTTCAGAGATTTCTGTGAATAACTTGAAATAAAGAATCATTATTCCTCACTCTCCCACCCACAAGCAAATGGACAAGCTAAAGTAGCAAAAAGATCCTTGTTGAAGATCATCAAGATTCAGCTTGAGGAGGCAAAGGGAGTATGGCTAGACGAGCTACTAGGTATTCTATGGGCCTACAGGATGATTGTGAGGACCCCTATAGAAGAAACTCCATTCAAATTAGCCTATGGAAGTGAAGCAGTCATACTTGCAGAAGTACACATGGCTAACCATAGGGTGATGAACTACTAGGATGGGGAAAATGAAGAACACCTTTGTCTTAACCTTGATCTTATAGACGAGGTAAGGAGGGATGCAGAACAGAGAACAACGAGGTATAAAAACCTCATGGCTAGACAATATGATGCAATGGTGAAACCTAGGCATTTCAACATTGGGGACCTCATCCTAAAAAGGGTCTCCTTAGCAACCAGAAACCTAGCGCATGGAAAACTAGGACCAAATTGGGAAGGACCCTACAAGGTTATCAATTGCAAAAGGTAGGGATCATACTACTTGGAAGCCCAAGATGGACGAAAGTTAGAGCACCCCTGGAATGTTGAGCATTTAAGAAGATATTATCTGTGAAGAATCAGCCTGGATGAGCATCATCCTAGACAAGCATCATCATGGACAAAGTTGAAGTTATGTGTTATTTTCCTTATATTTATTTGTGTTTATTGCTAGTATTATATGTTTTTTAGTATCTTAATTCCCTAAAAGTGCATTAGTTTCCAACTTGTGCACTGTATATGGACGTATTTGTGATGGAAGAAGTCATGAACTTAGTTCGCTTGTACATAAGTATTTTCAATTTCCCTTAAGGCACTAGTTTCTTAGCATGTGCCATGCTTGTGGACAATATTTATGTTTGTGTATATACAGTTTAGATTTCCAATGTATATAATGTTGTGTGAATTTCTAATTTTTATGTTGTTGAAGTTCTCACTAAAATTAATCCACAAGAAGGCTAAAGGCCCGAGACGAACTAAATCTCTAGACGCGGGGATGTAACGTCTATGAGCTTTCCTTAAATAAGGTAAAAGCAAAGTAAAGTAAATTTAAGGTACATTCGTCTAACTAATGGACGAGGTAAAACGTGCACGCAAGAATATTCAAAATCCATGGATGAATATAAATAGCTAAACAATCCAATCTTTGGACGAGTGGATGTTGGAAACGTCTTGCCCAAAGATGAGAAAAAACTGTCCAGCCTATGGACGAAGAATAGAGCAGGCTATAAGTCAAATTTATGGATGAATAAAGCTGGCAAGGGAAATACCATTCATAGACGAGTTATAATTGTGAAATTTAAAGAATGGTAAAAGTGTTGAACATGAGCAAATTATTTTAACATGGACGAGCAGAATGCCTTCATGAGTGAACAGACCACACTTAAAACCATAAGATATTCTATGGACGATGTAAATAAAGGAAATTTGTTCATGCACAAAAATAACATGTTCAATAGTAAATAAAGAATGAAGATGAATATAGAAATTCGTTCATTTTAAAGAAGGGTAGACCACCACCGTTCAAAAACCCTTAAACTATTCAAAGCCAATGAAGGCTATTGTATATGTTGCACGTCCATAAACTTGGACGAAAATATTGTACTATAATAAGTTTTAAAAATAAAGCCCAAAACAACGGGCATTTCCAACAAACTGAAATAAATAAATTTTTCTTAAAAAGAAATAAATTTCATGGGGATAAACCACTGGGGGCATTGCTGTTAGGATTGGTGCCCTTAAATCCTATTGTAAGATGCTATGTATGATATTAAGTGTGACATTGTGTTTGACATTATGTATGACTTAATATTATGTTTAATAAATTTGTTTTATTATTATCTGAAATAATGGTAACATGAATATTCGGACATTATCATATAGTCCATGAGATGCATTGTATGTGATTTATGTGAAGAGTCACAGAAGATATAAATCACAAGTTCTTTGTAAACTCAGAATTATAGTTCGTAGTCGGTGATGAAATTGGGCATTTCATCTGCGAATACTATAACATATCAACTACGATGATTTGTCTTGATCATGGAAGTGGAGACTTCTAGTTGATGTGTTAATATGTTTTAAGAGTTAAGACATATTGAACTGGACCGCCATGAGATTTATTATTTGCCTAAGGACTGTCAAATGAATAATAAATCTCATGACTTGTATTTGCATGAACTCTTAATCCTGAGAGAATAATGGACCTGATCATAAGATGTAGGTTGCTTTGATATATCAGGAGTGAGATCTATATTAATGGTCAAAACCTCAGTATGTTGGGCAGCCACATTAAGTGTTGATGGAACATGTATTCTCAAGATGGAATTCATAGTCTCTTAATGGAGATATAAAATATTCCCTTGAGATAAGTTTAATGAGTTTGTTATTCAGAGAGTTAGGCCTAACCACTTTAGTATGACTAAAGTTTATATTTATGGAATTGGATTTCATAAATATATAATGAATAACATTAAAGGATTAAACCGGGTACTCAAGGATTAAGATGTGGTAATTCACAAAGTGACAGTCTACATAATAACTTTGTATTACTACGAATATTTTATGAAGGGGTTGCATGTATAATAAAGTCTTGGGATATAATATATAGATAAGACCTAGAGTGCAACTATATTTATATAGTGGTATTAAATATAGTTAATGGTAACTTTGGACTTGTCAAGAGTTGACAGAAAAGCCCAAGGCCCATTGGAGCTAGTGTCTTATTGGTCCCTTTTGGTCCCACTCCAAGCCACACACTTAAGCCCAATTGGTAAGGCCCAAAAGGCTAGCCCAATTAGATATATTGGTTAGAAACAAAGGGAAAAACGTACAGAAAATAATTGGTAAGAAAATCACCATTGTAGTGGTGTGGAAGTGGGTTTTTGGTACTCACACATCATCCCTTTGTTACCAATTTGAGAGACCACACATCTTGGGCGATTAGTGGAATTGGAGTGAAGATTAAGAGTATTCCCAAGTGCTTCAATCTTCGGTTTTGAAACTCATCGCTTCAAGGTATGATCTCTTGTTCTCATAATTCTGAAATTTACTTTACACATGTTATCAATATTGAATGAAGTAGATCCGTTCAAAACTTATTTTCCGCTGCGCACTCACATTTATTTTCATCAATTGCCCCGAGACTTTGGGTTGTCTTTGGCTAGCTTGGCGGTGTCCTGGGCAGGTTCTGTTGAGGCATTGTCTGAAGCAAGGAAATTTCTACTGCAGTAGGAATTTGGAAGGAGTCAAAGTCCATCTCAGGGTAGGCCTCCTTGGCATTAGAGCGAAAGTCTTCATAGCCAGTAATGTAATATTGGTCTAGACAATCAGTGTATTCTTTTTAATTCATAAATGTTGCAATGGCTTCCTTCTGAGCATTCTACAAAGACGAGGTAAACCCCTGAACCTTCACCTCAAGGTGAGTGATACGAGTCTCCTTCTCAATGGAGTCTGCCTTGAGCTCTTCCACCTCATTCTTTAGCTTTTTCTCAATCCCCTATAGATGAGTGAGCTCCTCAGTTAGCCTGATCACTCCTTTTTCAAAAGGAGCTCGTCCTTCAGCTCCTTGTTCTTGGCCTTAGCAACCTTAGACTCGTCATTAAGTTCCTTGGCTTGGCTAGACGCAGTATAAAACTTCTCCACATGTCATAGCAAGCACTCACTTCTCTGTCAGTGATGATCCCTTTGAACGTCTTCCAAGCGTCATCCTCATCTAGCACCAAATTAGAAGGACGTTTGGTTGGAACTAAAGGATGAATCCTGTGAGAAGTTTTAGCTATAGGAGGAGGAAGGTTCTCAGGCTGGACGAATGAGGGAGTGGCTTGGATGGGAACCAAGTTCACTGTCAAGTCATCCAGGTCTACCATCGTGGGTGGAAGTTTTGGAACCTTAGGAGGAGGAGTCTTACCAAGCTTTTGCTTCTTTGAACCCCAGTGTCTTGGAAGATCACCAAAGTCAATAGAAATTGAAATTCTTTTCCTCTTTCCAGCCTGGACGACAGGCTTCTGGACGACTAGTGGAGCTGCCTCGTCTTGGACCTGGACGTCCTCTTCACCCTTAGTGCCACTAGCGACGTTTTTCCCTTTGTTTTCCTTTATAGTGGCTAACCTTGTGATGAAGAAGACATAGAGTCAATAATGTATATATATATATATATATATATATATATATATATATATAAAATGGACGATACTTACTTCAATGAGTGGTCTACTCGTGTGCAAGATTTTCTTCAGTAGGCTCAGGACCAAGTCCCTTGACAGCTAGACGATGAAGGGTCACCAAGCTGTGGAAGGACCTCTCAGGGAAGACACGAGCTCTATCAATACACTTCAAGTAAAAATTGTCCAAGTGTGGATGAGTAATAGTTGCACCAATATAAGAGAGGGTTAGACGAAGAAAAAGTTAAACAAATAAACAAAAGAAAGGAAGAAAGACATACCCTTAGCACCCGTTTGGCTTTCTTTGCCTCTTTACATCTTTGTATGCTTGCCTACATGTTCATGTATGAGTCTATGCGTCATCCATATTCCAATCCAATGGAACTATGGACACTCGATCCAAAGCTACCTTTGTCCTCCTCAGACACCCTCTTTTTGTTTGATAACATGTTTCTTTGCCTCTTTGTGTGCTTCACATGTTTGTATGCCCCCATTTGGCATCTTTTGCTAGCTTGTCTTTTAGCATGCTTAACTTCTATTTGTTTCTTTGCTTGTCTGCTGTCTTGTTTCTTTTGTCTTTGCATGTACATGCATGGAGCGAGGATGCTTGGAGCAAGGGTACAACCTCCTAGGCACAAGCAAAAAAGGCAAGGACGCAAGCCCATAAAGGGCAATGTTCAATAGATTAAGGGGCCTAGCCCTATAAAGCAATTTTCTCTTTCCCTCTCTCTAGGCCTCTTCTCTAGAGCATGTATTAGGGTTCCCCCTCTCCTTGTACCCCTTTACTTTTCCTGCTCCTTGCTTAGGCCACATTCCCTAGGTATGGCAATGTCTGTTTTACATTTCATGTACCTTGCTGGGCCATGCCCTTGGAATGTTAGCAATGTCTGTTTACTTTCTCATTGTGGGATAGCATTGTGCATGATGTATATATATATATATATATATGCCTACACGTGTGTGGGTTATTGTGCACTTTGTTTAATGGACTCTCGTGGCTACATGAGTGGCCCTCTCTAGTTATGAGAGCTCAGTCATGAGAGCTCTTGACCTTGTATTGTGGGTATATGCTCAAGGCGATTGCCATAGGTGCATATTCATGCTATATTGTGTGCACAATCATTGCAGTGTGATTATCTTGATCCATGTCACCAAGTGACATTGGTTTCCCCGTGCATGCGACACGCATCAACATACTTGATGCTTTGAAGGGCTTTGGCTCATCACAGTACGAGAATGTCGATACGCACCGTATACACAGATGCGAAACCGTGCTGGTGTGCCATAGCGCACTAAATGTGAAACTCTGCCAGATTTCACTGTAAAAATAGGGCATCCCCATTGTCGTATTCTTACTTCGAAAGCTTGGTGAGAATATCATTTTGTGTCCTATGACGTATCTAAGGCAAAGCATTGCGGGATTTTCACCATGAAAATAAGGCAAAATGCTATCGAATTTTCGTCGTGGAAATTTGGCAACGACTCCAAACACATTTAGGAAGCATCGATCGAGACCACACCCATTCCGAAACCAAACCTTAAGTCCCAAAACATTTAAAGCCCCGAAAACTAATGCCAATAGCTTATTTTCAACTGTCAGTGTCCTTAAATTATGATTTTACCAAAACAAAGGACTGTCTATGGACAGGCGTTGTGGGGTGCCTAACACCTTCCCACACGTAACCAAACTTTCGAACTCAAGAATCAAAATGTTTTGCCTATCCACATTAGAATAGGAAAAACGACCTTTTTCTTAGCCTAGGATTGGTAATAAAATCAAATAGAGTCAAGTGACCAATCACACCTAAAAAAAACCCAATGATTGGTGGCGACTTCACCTACCCTTGGTAAGATCCTTAAAATTGACTCATATTCCAATCATACACCTGAGGTACGACACACCTCCATACCATCATCTTCTCGCATTGAGGCCAAGACAAGTGAAAAGGAGCACAAGCGTCATTGCGATAGGTGGTCAAGCAACCGCCAGGCGTTGACATGGATCATTTCCTTTGCATGTCTATGTTTGCTTGCTTGCTTCTATACTTTATCTCCGTGTTACATTCTCTAGATCTAGGCTTTGCCATGCTTTGTGCCCTCCATAGGCTTGTGCTTGTGTGGTTGCATCCATCCCTCCTAGGGATTGATTGGATGTGACCACTTGTGAGATACACCTCCATGGTGCTAGTGTGCTTGATACACACTTTTCTCTGTTCCATGTGATGTTAATATGCTTGCCTTGCTTGCTTTGTGCCACCCGTTTGGCTTTCCTTGCTTCTATGCATTCTTTTTGCACACTTGCCTACATGTTCGTGACTAAGTCTGTGTGTCGTACTCCAATCCAATGGAACTATGTACATTTGATCCAAACCTACATTTGTCCTCCTAGGACACCCCCTTTTGTTTGATAGCATATTTTTTTGCCTCTTCATGTGCTTCACATGTTTGTTTACCCCCGTTTGGCATCTTTTCCTAGCTTGTCTTTAGCATGCTTTTCTTTCCATTTGTTTCCTTACTTGTCTATTGGCTTGTTTCTTTTGTCTTTGCATGTATACGCATGGAGCATAAACACTTGGAGCAAAGATGTGGCCTCCAAGGCGCAAGTAAAAATGGCAAGGATGCAAGCAAAAGGATGCAAGCCCACAAAGGGCAATGTTTAATAGATAGGGGGCCTAGACCCGCATGAGTGGTCCTTTCGTTCTCCCTCTCTCTATGCCTCTTATCTAGAGCATGTATTAGGTCCCCATCCATGTACCCCCTTTTATTTTCCTGCTTCTTGCTTGGGCCACATTCCCTGGGGATGGTAATGTCTATTTTTCGTTTCCTGTACCTTGCTGAGCCATACCCTTGGAACGTTGGCAATGTCTAATTTACCTTTCCCACTTTGTGTGATAGAATTGTGCATGATGTATGTATGTGTGTGTGTGTGTATATATATATATATATATGCCTACGTGTGTGGGGGTGATTTTGCACTTTGTATGATGTGCTCTTGTGGCAACGTAAGTGACCCTCTCTAGTCATGAAAGCTCTTGACCTTGTAGTATAAGTATGTGCACAAGGTGATTACCGTAGGTACATATTCATGTTATATTGTGTGCACGATCATCGCAGTGTGATTGTCTTGATCCATGTCACTAAGTGACATTGGTTTCTCCATGTATGCGACACACATCAACATGCTTGATGCTTTGAAAGACTTCAACTCATCATAGTACAAGCATATCCATGCGCAACGTATACATAAACGCGAAACCCTACCAGTGTACCATAGCGCACCAAATAACTCTGCCAAATTTTCACCTTGAAAATAGGGCATCCCTATTGCCGTATTCTCACAACGAAAGCTTGGTGAGAATAGCGTTTTGCGTGCTATAATGCATCTAAAGCGAAGCACTTCTGGATTTCCACCATGAAAATAAGGCGAAATGCTACTGAATTTTTGCCGTGGAAATTTGTCAACGTCTTCAAACACACTTGAAAACCATCGATCAAGACCATACCCCTTCCAAAATCAAACCTTAAAGCCCATTACATTGAAAGCCCCATAAGCTAATGCCAATAGCTCGTTTTCAATTGTCAATGTCTAAAAATTATGATTTTATGAAACAAAGGACTATCTACAGACAGGTGTTGTGGGGTGCCTAACACCTTACCCACACATAACCAAACTTCTAAACTCAAGAATCAAGATTTTTTGCCCATCCACATTAGATTAGGAAAAATGCCTTTTTCCTTAACCTAAGATCGGTAATAAAATCAAATAGAGTCAAGTGACCAATCACACTTTAGAAAAACCCAATGATTGGTGGGGATTTCACTTACCCTTGGTAATTTCCTTAAAATCGACTCAGATTCCAGTCACATACTCGAGGAACAACACATCTTCATACCCCATCTCTCACACGGAGGCCGAGATAGATGAAAGGCACACGAGCGTCACCGCGATGGGTCGAGCAACCGCGAGGCATCAACAGATTGGCAACTCCACTGGGGACACTTAGAGAGTTTAGCCCTTAGAGCTTTTGATAAGATCCTAATCTTTGGACATTGGCTTTCAAAAACATTGAAATTGGCATTAGCCTCCAAGGCTTTCTTTTTAAAATTACTTTTGCTATATCCTAGTAAACTATTTTCAAAACTCAAAAATATTTTCCAAAAATTTTTTTCAAATGGTTTTCCAAAAACCGGCTTTGAGGTATTGTCATATGTGTGAAGCTTTACCTCTTTCCTAAAGCATGCTTTATAGCTTGCCTTCACATGTGCGAACTTGGGGTAGTAAGATTTAATTTTTGCTACACCTTTATCTTTGCTTATATCCATTGTACTTGGAAGGTCTTTCCCCTTTCATTTCAAAATGCATGACATCACCCCTTATATTGGATCAAACCCAAACTTATCATTGAAGGCTAATGCTGGATGCGTACACCTTAGATAGTTACTGGATGCCAAATTGTAGGCTTTTCTAGGCTCCATGGGTGGAAAGGATTATGCTGAAAAGGCCCCCTTGATCCGCTTTATCCCATAACTTCTATTAAGGGAAGGATTAGATGATCAAGGTCCCCTCTAAGAAACTTACCAGTTAAATCATGTCTCATATTGTTTGCCTAGACTTAGTCAAACCTGTAAGGACTAGGAAAAGCTAGATCCGAGTGAACATCCTAGCCTAGGGTAGGATATCCTTAATAGGATTATTTTCAATATGAGTCAAGGGAAAAGTGTCCAGTTTCCATTTGCAAGTTTGCCCTTTTTGCTTGCATCAAAGAGTCATGCTCTACTCCAGGTTCTATCCATCCTATTTACACAACATTTATGATTAACCCCTAGGGAAAAGCACCTCTGTTGCTTGCACATTAGATCATACCTAGTCCCTAAGGTTTCTAACCCTACAAGGGAATGCATGCATACACTAATGGCTCCGTCATGTAAATGTGTACAGATTTGTGGCAAGTAGCCAAAACTTCGCACCAAGGAGGACGTTGCCTAGAGGTCAAGATCTTCTCCGAGAAGACCAAGCTATCAAGAATGAAGCTTTTCATTGTAAATTTGAATTTCCTTGTATTGTAAAAGGCCTACTGTTGGAGCCATTGTCTACATCCCCTGATCTGGGGGCATTGTAAAAAACCAAAATTTTGTGAAATGCATTAGTTTTCCATGTAATCAAAAAAGAAGGGTCCATCCCGCAATTTCAAGCATGATATGAAAGTTCTAGTTACTTGCCAAGCATGTGCATTAATCCTACATCACTATAGAAACTAACAATGATAAATACCCAATCAAGTGTCCAAGCTAATATTTCGAAAATGATAGGTGCATTTTAAATGAGCAAGCATAAACTAACTTCGGGTTTGTTTTGTGTTTCCACATTTACAAATTTTCAAATGTACCCCATTTCTTTCCCATCCCATTCTTTTCCTTTCCATGATCCTAAAGAGAAAAGATTACTCAATGGAAACATTCCAAGTTACCATCACACCATGATCCTATCATCACTAGGTCTTGTGCTAGAGAGATGTCTACTAGTGATCCTTCAGCTTCTGAAGTGTTGTCGAGTTCATGCAAATGAAAGAACAGGTGGCAGAAATGATGCACATGATGCAACAGCTAGTTGTAAGGGGAACCTAGAATCATTTAGTCCCACTCCAGAAGGCTCCACGCCCCATTCTAAAAATGAGAACCAACCATCGCCAGATCTGAATCAGGGCTAAACCACACCACCATTCATCCCACAAGGGAATAAGTAAAAAGTGAATCCTCCTAAGGATAATGCCTCAGAGTCAGTTTAATGTTAGATCCAAAGTCAAATGGAGACCCTAATTGAGAAAATGTGTATCATAGAGGGCTCTGGCACCCGATGAATTGTCGATCTAGACAATCTGACCAATTTCCCTCATGTTATTATTCCTCCCAAGTTCAAGGCACTAGAGTTTAACAAGTATGATGGCACTGGATATCCTTGCGCCCATCTTTGCATGTTCTGTAGGAAAATGGCATCCTATAGAGACAATCATCCTCTACTCTGACAAATTTTCCCTGATAACTTGACCAGCCCTACAGCCACATGGTATGTAAGATTGGAAAAGACCTTTAGCTGGAGAAAGATGACCAATGCATTCCTTGAATATTACCAATTCAATACTAAGATAGCTCTCAACCGTACAGTTCTTCAGAGGACAGAAAAGAAGAGTGGGGAATCTTCCCATGAGTATGCCCAAAGGTGGCATGAGCTAGCCACCCAAATGCTTCCTCCTGTGATGGAAGATGAAATGACTAAGCGGTTCATTAATAACCTCAAGCCTTCTTACTATGAGAAGATGATCAGTGCCCAAGTCACCCACTTCGCAAGCCTGATTCCCATTAAGGAGCGTATTGATGAGGGTATCAGAAGCAAGGAAATAGTCGATCTTGAGGCTCTAAATTCTATGATAGAACAACATGTGAAGAAGACAACTGAACGCAAAGGGAAGAAAGTCAATATTCATATGATTAAGAAATTTCCCGAAGGACTAAGGGGTGTTGTTTCTGCTTATACAGCCCCAAATGCTCAGCCTTATCAGCAACAGGTTCAACCAGCCCAGGCACCTTACCAAGCATTCAATCAAAGTGTTAGGGACATATTTATGTAATTGGCTAATCCTTTGACAAAACGTACTTTACTTGTAATTTGGTAGATCTAGGATGGGTTTAGTACTTCAAGAAACAAGTGTTCAAGTTAAGTATTAAAGTCATGCAAGTCTAACCAAGAAACAAGTGAAGAAAGTGATGTTCTTTAAAGCTCGATAGCAATCTCAACAGAAAGACTTCTATTGATATTTAATGTTGAAGCTCTACATAAGCTATATCTATCGAGAATTACGAAATCAGATTTTCTAGATTTGATTACACGCATATTCCTATGTATTTGTGTAGGGTTTCTTTTCTCACAACCCTAAACATATATAAGGATTATTTTAAGGGCTGTCACAAGGTGATGCAAAAGGATAATACATGCATTGTGTGACCAGAGGCAGAAAGTGCTCTAGTTTATTATTCTCTCTGTATAAGCTACTGCATCTTTATGCCAAGGGTTTTGTGACCAAGGAGCTTCCTAATCTTCATTGTTGATGAACTGAAGAAATTTACAGCCAACAATCTTCTTCAAGTTGGTGGAGTTAGTCACATACTACGATCCATGCATCATTGGTTAGTCACGTTCTGGGATTCATGCATTGAATGGAGAGATTGCTGCTACAATACAAGTCCAATTGGGCATTAGAGTAAGGATTCAACTATAGGTTGGTATTTCGGGATAGGCCAAAGGGTTTGGTAAGATTCCTTATACTTGTAACCACTTGTGATTGATAATAGTAGATTCTCAAGAGTGGTGACCTTAAATTCACCCGGTGGAGTTTTGCCTCAAAGGCTTTCCCCATTCGTAAATAAATGGTGTGTCAAATTTATTTTTCGCTGCATTTAGTTTAGTTTGTGATTTGTTTGTGCTACCACACTATTGCATGTAATTTGACTAATTAATTAACTTGGGTAATTAATTAATTTGCAAGGGATCAATTCATTTTAACCTAACAAGTGGTATCAAAGCAGGCATACTCTGATTAAGTCTAATCTTTGTTATGTGATCCAATGACCCCTGTTTGTCATGGAAAGAGGGCAGTCTCTTATTATACCTCCTTTATTTGATGGCACTAACTATGCATACTGGAAAGTACGCATGAGAGCTTTCTTGCAGTCTTTAGATAAGAAGGAGTCGCAAGCTATGGACATTGGCTGGACTAAGCCAAAGGAACCGTCGGCTAATTGGGATGATGCAAAGATCAAAGTGGCAAACTTCAACAACAAAGCATTGAACGCCATATTCAATGCAGTCACGAATGAGGAGTTTAAGAAAATATCTTCAACTGAAACTGCAAAGGAAGCATGGATCATTCTCCAAATGACCTATGAAGGAACTAAGGCCGTTAAAGATTCCAAACTTCAAGGGCTTACTACAAGCTTTGAGGAGATCAAGATGGAGGAGGATGAGTCATTCGATGAATTCTATGCAAAACTCAAGGACATAGTCAACTCAGCCTTTAATCTAGAGGAAACTATTCCTGAACCCAAGGTTGTGAGAAAGGTGCTCAAATCTCTCCCTGAGAGATTTCATGCCAAGATAACCATTCCTGTGACGGAGCTGATTGGCAATCTTTAAACCTATAAATTGGGTTTGACTAGACTTGGGAAAGGAACCAAAAGTAAGAGTATTGCACTGAAGGCCAAAAGTAATAAGACTTATGAGTCTTCAGATGATGAAGATTCCAAGATGAAGTCCTACATCACTAGGCAATTCAAGAAATTCATGAAAAATGCCAATATGAAATTTTTTGACAAGGACTGTAAGCAATCCAATTCTTCTCAATTCAAAAGTAAGACAAGAAAAAGGATGTCATGGATGGCAGTCAATATACTATTCCCTCCGGACCAAAGTGCTTCGAATGTCAAGGTTTTGGACATATGAAACAAGAATGTCTAACATATCTCAAGTCGATTGGCAAAAGCAAGGCTCTTGTTGCTACCTTGAGTGATACCAATCCTGAGATTAAGTCAGATGGTAGTGATGAAAACAGAATCTTGAGTGATTTCACTGCTACAGTGGATCCTACTAAGGGGAACATAGAAGCAGTGGATGAAGAAGAGGACTTGGTGGAATCCAAATTTGAGAAAATGGACGATCAAGATGACATTCATACAGCTTATGCTAAGTTGTACAAGGTTTCCGAGAAGCTTGAGAAACTGTATAATCTGGCCACCAAGAAGCTGAGCGATATGGAGCTAGATTGAGAGGAGCTTTCTACAAGGTTGATGAAGCACCATTGGAGCTTTGTGGTTTGAGGCAAAGCTATTCCAGGACAGAGCTCAATTGGAGAGGACTTCCAGTGCAAAACTCGATGAGATGTTGAGTTTTCAAAAAGCTGCTTCTGACAAAATCGGTTTGGGGTATGATTTCTCTTCTCCTAATATTGCCTCCTCTAGTACAACTGTGTTTGTCTCACCTACTGATAATGTTAATTTTGAGAACAATGAATCTAAAACTGAAATAGCTAGTGACAACATAAATAAAGGCAAATCTATTCTAGGAGCACCCCTTAAGGTTGAAAAGAAAGAAACTAGAAGCCCTAAGACTAAGAAGAAAACAACAAAAAGTCTCAACAAAAGAGGCCACATTTCTATCATCACTATGGAGCTTCAGGGCATACACTTCCAAATTGCTATAAGTGGTTAACCACTTAACAAAGCAATAGTATGCTCTCACTAGGAAACCAGATCAATTTCCATCCTCTCTAGCTCCTTTGGGGGATCTTCTCAAGGCCCTCATGTTCCTTTCGAACTTGAACGGTTTCAATTCTTCCCCCTCTCCTCAGGATCAAAGGTTCGCACAAAGGAAAGGTCCCTCTAAGGTGTGGAAAGAAAAAGGCTCAAAGTGATTCAGTCACTTTTTCTCTCTCTCCCTTTATGGTCTTGCATAACTTGTTTGTTTTACTTTCTAGTTGTTTTTGACTCAGTCTAGTCTTTATGCTTTGTGTGTTTTGTTTAACATGTTTTTGTTTGTTTGTTTTCAGTTTTGTTTTATTTTGTTTTATATAAAAATACAAAAAAAAAAATGGAAAAAATCAGAAAAATACAAAAACAGTGTGTGTTTGTGTATATTGGTACTTGTGTACCTTGGATGGCCATTGAAACAAAGTTTTCTAAACTTTGTATATCTTGTAGCTTAGATGAGCATCTTAATGCACAACTAAGCAAGTGAGCTTTGTGGCTCGTGTTTGTGATGAGTACGATTAAGTAATCTTTTATACTTAACACTCATATCACTCTTTTTTGGAAGGACTAGAAAATCCTAGGAGAAAGGCATAAATAACCATCTTACCACTAAAGCCTACCAATCATGTATAACATCTATGTGCTTCAACATAGCAAAATTGTGATGTTTTAGCTTACATAATTGGGTATTTCTTCTCTCTCTTATATGCCCATGCATGATATGTTGAAAAAGAAAATATACAAAGAATACAAAAGCAAAAAGAATCAAAATGCTTTTTAAAAATGGTTGCAAGCATGTTTCTAGGAGATGTAGGAGTTATAGGATGTACCACAAAGGTGATAGTCTCTATCAAGCAGTTATGATTATGTGTGAGTGTATTCGATTCTCTCAAGTCTCAAATCTTCATAATATGAGACACTTATGCACTTTTGCTATGTTTTCACACACAACACACATACTCTTTTCTACTTTTGATACATGTGCAAGTACAGTGTGATTTGAACATCACAAGGAATACATGTGTATGCCAAAGCCTTTCCCTTACAAGGATAGCCATCGTGTCCCATGGAAGTATGAAGTAACTTTGATTTCCACCCGAACTAGAAAGGAAGAGGTTTGGTCTAATATCTCTTCAGGCCTAGCCGGACTCACCAAGAGTGGTCAATGTTATACTCTGACGAACTAGAAAAGAGAAGGAAAGAGATTGGCAAGAGCACAACCAAGCCAATTAGTAATAAGGTCACCACTGTGTTAGGATTAATGCCCTTAAATCCTATTGTATGATGCTATGTATGATATTATGTATGACATTATGTATGACATGATGATGTATGACTTAATATTGTAATTAATAAAGTTGTTTTATTATTATTTGAAATAATGGTAACATGAATATTTGGACATTATCATATAGTCCATGAGATGCATAGTATGTGATTTATGTGAAAAGTCACAGAAGATGTAAATTACAAGTTCTTTGTAAACTCAGAATATTAGTTCGTAATCGGTGATGAAATTCGGCATTTCATTTGCGAAGATTATAACATATCAACTAAGATGATTTGTCTTGATCATGGAAGTGGAGACTTCTAGTTGATGTGTTGATATGTTTTAAGAGTTAAGACATATTGAACTGGACCGCTGTGAGATTTATTATTATCCTAACGACTGTCAAATGAATAATAAATCTCACGACTTATATTTACATGAACTCTTAATCCTGAGAGAATAATGGACTTGATCATGAAGTGTAGGTTTCTTTGATATATCAGGAGTGAGATCTAAAGTAACGGTCAAAACCTCAGTATGTTGGGTAGCCACATTTAGTGTTGATGGAACATATATTCTCAAGATGGAATTCATAGTCTCTTAACGGAGATACAAAATATTCCCTTGAGATAAGTTTAATGGGTTTGTTATTCAGAATGTTAGGCCTAACTACTTTAGTAAATAGTTACTAAAGTATATATTTATGAAGCTGGATTTCATAAATATATAATGAATAACGTAAAGGATTAAACCGGATACTCAAGGATTAAGATGTAGTAATTTACAAAGTGGCAGTCTACATTCATGACTTTGTATTACTACGAATATTTTATGAAGGGGTTGCATGTATAATAAAGTCTTGGGATATAATTTATTAATAAGGCCTAGAGTGCAATTATATTTATATAGTGGTATTAAATATAATTAATGGTAACTTTGGACTTGTCAAGAGTTGACAGAAAAGCCCAACGCCCATTAGAGCTAGTGTCTTATTGGTCCCTTTTGGTCCCATTCCAAGCCACACACTAAAGTTCAATTGGAAAAGCCCAATAGGCCAACCCAATTAGATAATTAGTTAGTTATAAAGGGAGAAACATACAGAATTTTTTCATTAGTGAAAAGAAAAAGAGAGACATCATTGTGAAATGGTGTGTATGTGTGAGTGAAGCCACTCAATTATTCTCCCTTGGAAACTGATTGAGAGACCACACTTCTTGGGCGTAAAGTGGAATTGAAGTGAAGATTAAAAGTGTTCCCAAGTACTTCTAATCTTTTGTTTTGAATTTCACCGCACCAAGGTACGCTATCTTGTTCTTAAATTCTGAAATTTACATAGTGCATGTTAATAAATCATGAATGAAATAGATCCATGTTTTTTGCTTCCGCGTGTGTTTTGTATGAGATACAAAACCAGATTTTCCTACACACTGAAGAAACCGAGGAATTCTTGAAAACCATCTGAAAGGTCAATTATAGTGTGATTCAGCAGTTGAACAAATCTCTAGCTCAGATTTCTATTTTAGCCATGTTGCTATCGTTTCAGGTCCATCATGAAGCTCTAGTGAAGGTGTTGAAGGAAACGCATGTTCCTACTTGTATTACAGACTCTTTCTTCGAGGGTATGGTGTCATTAATGTTGGCCACCAACTAGGTTTCCTTTTCAGATGATGAATTACCTCTAGAAGGTAGAGATCATACCTTGGCCATGCATAACGTAGACAAGTGTGAAGACATGATTTTCGTAAGGGTGCTAATCGACAATGGATTGGCCCTAATGTATGCCCGATAGCCACTCTCGAGTGCTTGAAGGTCGATACATCGCTTATTAAGCCTAGTGCTATGATCATCAAAGCTTTTAACAGCACATGCCACGAAGTGCAAGGTGAAATTAAGCTAATGATTTAGATCGACCCAAGATCCTTCATGACCAACTTCCAAGTTATTAAGGTTGCCTCCCCATACAACATACTTTTAGGGAGGCCCTAGTTGCACACAGCAAATGCAGTCGCATCTACCCTCCATAGGAGACTCAAGTTCATCTCTAACAATCAGTTGATCACCATTATGGTTGAAGAGCCCATGACTACCTTCCAAGAGATATCTATCCCCTACATCGATGCCAATGCCTTCCCTAAAGCATCTTTCCATAGCTTCAAGTTAGTTTCCATGATTCATAATGCCTCGAAGCCTAAGTCCAACTGGCCTCCAGCAATTTTGATGGCTGTAAATGAAATGCTCAAGTTTGGGTACAAACTAAGCCAAGGCCTCGGAGCCATAGGACATGGGAGCTCTACTCTCGTTAAACTCTTAGATAACAAAGGAAGATTAGTTTGGGGTACGAACCCACTCATGAGGAACTCTTTCAAGCTTTTAGAGGCAAAAAGAGGAAATGCGACACTTCAAGGATGTCTATTCCCCGTATTAGAGTCACTTTTCCGGCACTGGTTGAGTCATTATGCCAAACTCTTTCAAGGAATTGGAAGATGAAGAGCTTGATCTGACTTGTATTATTCGGCTCTGTCCCGAAGAGTTTTCCATGAACGCTATCATATCTCCTGAAGATAATCTAACTTCTACTATCCGACCAGGGATGCTAGGCGAGGTGGCAGGCCTTTGGACCATCAAGCCTTGCTTTGTGGTTACACTGGCTGAGTAAGGAGTATTCCATCATTGAGTGATTGGGCCTCCTGATCACCCGAGAGGGTTGGAATAGCATATCTAGTTTGTTTTGCATGTTTATGTTATTTCCTGCTTTATTTGTATTCCCTGTTGATTTCCCCAGTTTGTTTTCCCAAAAACAACAACAACCAAAAAAAAAAACATTTCCCTTTTATCATTATCAAGCATGAACTTTATTTTTCCCCTACCCATAATCCATTAATGAAATATTCAGCATATTATTCAGGAAATTCTTACATCTCTTTTTATTTTCTTTCCTATGAATATGTGTGTGCTAATTATCTTATGTTTCTCTATATATGCTTTTCTCTATAGGATCTATTCTGATTCCCAAGTGGGTACATTGTCCCTTTGCCATAACGAAGGTGTAGATGATGTGAATAAGACAATAGAGTTGGATCATGATGTTGAAGGAATGGAAGAGGTCCCGAACTTACCTCGAGACATCCTAGAAGCTCTAAATAGAGAGAGCAAAGGGTCCAAGCCCAATATAGAGGTGATAAACCTAGCCAATGAAGGAGAGACATAAAAACCCGTCAAGATCGGAGTGAACTTTCCTAAAGACATGAAGGACGAGCTCATAGCTCTGTTGAAGGAATTCAAGGAAATATTTTCTTGTTCTTATCAAGATATGCCAAGACTGGATACTGAGATCGTCATCCACAGGATTCCAGTTAAATCTGAATGCCCTTTAGTATGGCATGCTCTTTGGTCGTCAATGAAGGATTATGAAAATCCTAAAAACTAGTTTTCTTATCACCATAGCCTACTCTAATTGGGTTGCCAGCATTGTTCCCATGCCAAAGAAAGATGGGAAAGTACGCTTATGCATTGATTATAGAGATTTGAATCGGCCCAGCCTAAAGGATAATTTCCCCTTGCCATATATCGATACCTGATTGATAACACTGCAAGCAACATGTTCTTCTCCTTTATGGATGGATTCTTGGGTTATAATCAGATCAAGATGGCTGAAAAGGACAAAAGCCAAAACAGCGTTCACTACTAATTGGGGAACTTACACCTGTGATATCATGCCATTCAGCTTGAAGAATGCTAGGGTGACCTACCAGCAAGCCATGGTAACCCTATTCCATGATATGATTCACAAGGAGATCAAAGTCTACATAGATGATATGATTGCTAAGTCGCACACTCCTAGAGACCATTTGATATATTTGAGAAAGCTATTCAAGTGCCTTGTCAAGTACAGGTTAAGGCTTAACCTTAACAAATGCGTCTTTGGAGCCAATTCGGGGAAATTGCTTGGCTTCATAGTTAGCCAAAGAGGAATTGAAGTGGACCCAACAAAAGTCCAAGCCATCAGGGACATGCCTACGCTGAAAACCGAGAAACAAGTTCAAAGCTTCCTAAGAAGGATCAATTACATAGACCGCTTCATAGCACCGTTGATAGCCACGTGCAATCCCTTGTTCAAGCTCTTGAAGAAGGAAACAAAGATAGAGTGGATAGAGGAATGTCAAGCGGCCTTTGACAAGATTAAGTAGTATTTGTTGAACACTCCTATTCTGGTTCCCCCAACACCAGGACATACGTTGATTCTCTATCTAACGGTGCAAAAAGCATCCATGGGTTGTATGTTAGGCCAATTAAATGAACCCAATCAAAAAGAGAAGTCAATTTATTACCTAAGTAAGAAGTTCACCAGCTATGAGATCAATTATATCACCATTGAGAAGACGTGTTGCGCCCTAGCATGAGCCTCGTGCAAGTTCCGACAGTACATGCTCTACTTCACCACACGGTTGATTTCCCGCATGGACCCCATCAAGTATATCTTTGAAAAGCCTGCCCTCAAAGGGAAGATCTCCCACTGGTAGATGTTGCTATCTGTGTTCGATATCATATTTGTAGTGTGAAAGACACTTAAGGGCCAAACCATAGCTGATTACCTAGAGGACCAGCCATTGAATGATCCAGATTTCTTAGAATCCCTTTTAACAGATGAGGATGTCTTGGCAATAGAGCCAGAACCAAGCAATGTAGAACCATGGCGTTGGAAGGTTTATTTTGATGGAGCCGCCAATAGCACTGGAAATGGAGGGGGAGCAGTTCTAGTATTACCGAAGGGCCAGGAAATCCCTGTTTCAATCAATGAATTTCAATTACACCAATAACATCACAGAGTACGAGGCATGCATTGCAAGCCTACAAGTTACCTTAAAGTTTGGCGCATACGATATAAGCATCTTTAAAGATTCCCTGTTAATCATCTCCCAAATAAAGGGAAAGTGGCAAGCGCGAGATACCAAGTTAATTTCGTATTAGAAGTGCGTCAGCCTCCTAATCCCAAAGTTCCAAAACATTACCTTTGCTTATTTTCCCCAAGCACACAACTAGTTCACAGATGCTTTAGCGACCTTGGCTAGCATGGTTAAGTTGTTAGAAGGAGATAATCCTTTGACAAAACGAACTTTACTTGTAATTGGGTAGATCTAGGATGTGTTTAATGCTTCAAGAAATAAGGTTTCAAGTTCAAGTGTTAAAGCCATGCAAGTCTGTCCAAGAATCAAGTGAGAAAGTGTAGGATTTTAAATCTCGACAGCTAGCATCGATCGAGGTTTAAAAAGCTGTAAAGCCTGAAGCTTGACAGCTAGCTCGATAAAAACCCTAACTGTCGAGGTTTATGAAAATCAATTTTCAAAGCTTTTTTTCATCCAATCCGTGAATGTATGTTTGGGCTTTCTTTTCTCACAACCCTAAAAATATATAAGGATTTTTTTAAGGGCCGTCACAGCTAATGCAACTTAATGCAAAAGTTTTTCACAAGCATATTGTAAACCGGAGACATATGCCCTAGTTCATCTTTCTATTGAAGAAGCTACTGTGTTTATACACCTTAGGGTTTTGTGACCAAGGAGCTTCTTGATCTTCATCGTGTGATGAACTGAAGAATTTTGCAACTAACATCTTTCTCAAGTTGGTGATTAAGTTGCGTACTGGGATCCACGCAATTGGTTAGTCATGTACTGGGAGTCATGCATTTAAAAAGAGAGATTGTCACTGCAGAACAAGTCCAATTGGGTATTGGGATAAGAGTTCAACTGTAGGTTGGTATAAGGTACTGGGATTCCTTTACTTGTAACTACTTGTTTTGATAATAGTGGATTCTTGGGATTAGTGACCTTAAAATCACCCGGTGGGGTTTTTGCCATGTAGGTTTTCCCCATTCGTAAACAAATCACTATGTCAATTTATTTTCTGCTGCATACTTAGTTTAATTGGTGATTTGTTTGTGCTACCACGCATCTTGCATGTTAATTTGATTAATTAATAAACTTGGCTAATTAATCAATTAATTCATCACAAGGGGTCAATACATTCTTGGCCTATCAAAGAACATCTATGTTTAGATCCGAAAGAATCCAATGTTCTGAGGCTGATCCATGCAAAAAAAAAAATACAAGAAAATGATGTTTCTAAGCATTTTTTGTGAAGAAAACGAGTAGGAGAAGACCCAGAAAATCGCAAATCAAAATATGGGTGGTCTAGGAGGCACCCAGCCCTTTATGTACGCTTCCCCATGCGACACACCTCATAGGGCTACTGCCCCTCAGGACATGTGCCCGGGTTTTTCAACCCCCCTGGCACAAACCCACACCTATTCTGAACTTAAATCCAAAGGATAGAGGGTTTTGGATAGCTCCGGAGTGAAGATTCCCTCAGTTTTTGCACTAACAATGGTGCACAGCAAGTTCAGCAACAAACTTGTCCTTTAAAAGATTTTTTTTGCACAACCAGACCGCATAAAGCCTACACTAGGGCAATTTATCTTTGTGCGTCTCATCTAGCATCCCGGAATATCTTGAACCTTATTTTCAAAATCCGATTCACCCGATTCAAGGGTCAATTCAGCCCTCATCATCAAGACATGTAATGGGACAATGCAAGGGCCATTCCTAATCACTAATAGCAGTCCATCTAGCATGGTATGAAAATCGCAACGATCAATTCCTCAAGGAAAATTTTCTCAAAGCATCAATCGGTTTAGTCAGTAACTAAGGCAATCAGTGTATATCGCCGCACAGCGAGTGCAAAATCCCGCTGGGGATCCATGATCATCATTAGGGTCATCAAGAAATCCATATCATCCAGTGTGGCAATTCTAATCCCGCTTCGAGTCGATTGATCAGTTTAGAACCACATAAAGCCCTGCAATAGGGCAATTTATTTTTGCACAGTCAAGTCCATTTTTCGCTAATTGCTATGCTTAAGAACAGGTCCACCTCGCTAGGAACCTTTCCTCTCATTTTAAGAACCGCATAAAACCTACACTAGGGTAGTTTTATTTTAAGTGGTCTTTCCTCTTTTTATATGTTGGAAAATCTAGTTTTGCAGCTCATACAAAACACACAGCAAAAGCAACAAACACAGATCTACTTCATTCATGAGAGATAACATGTAACCTTAAATTCTAAAACAAAGAATAGAAAGCAAACCTTGATGTAGTGAAATTCAAAACCAAGACTTGAGAATACCTTTAATCTTCATCTCAATTCCACATGGTACCCAAGAAGTGTGGTCTCTCAATCAGTCTTTATGTACGTTAATTCTCAAAGAAAGTTATTCTTCTACTAATTGTAGAGAAAATTTGTTTTCTTTTCTTTTCATCATATGTACATTCTAACTACCTTAGTAGTTTTTTTATTTATTTAATAACTCTTATTAAATAAAAACTAATTATCTAATTGGGTTAGCCTTTTGGGCCTACCCAATTGGGCTTTAGTTTATGGCTTGAGATGAGACCAAAGGGAACAAATAAGACTCTAGCTCCAATAGGCCTTAGGCTTATCTGTCAACTCTTGACAAGTCCAAAGTTACCATTAATTATATTTAATACCACGATATAAATAGAATTGCACTCTAGGCCTTATTAATAAATTATATCCCAAGACTCTAATGATATCATTTGACCATTCCATGAAATATCCATAGTAAACAAAGTCATAAGGAACTGTCACTTTGTAAACAACCATTTCATCCTTGAGTACCTGGTTTAATATTTTATTTATTCACATTTATTGAAATCTGATTTCAATAAATATAAGCTTTAGTAACTCCTTAATAAAGTGGGTGCCCTGAATAACCAGTTCCTATTAAACTTATCTCAAGGGGATATTTCGTGTCTCTATAAAAAGAGATTATGGATTCCATCTTAAGAATATGTGTTCCCTCAACACTACGTGTGGTTACCCAACATACTGAGGTTTTAACCGTGAATATTAAATCTCACTCCTAATATATCAAAGAAACCTACATTTCATGATCGGGTTCACTATTCTCTCAGGATTGAAAGTCTATGAAATAAAAAGTCGTGAGATTAATTATTCAAGTGACAGTTGTTGATTAAATAATTAATCTCACAGCGGTCCAGTTCAATATGTCTTAACACTTAAAACACATCAACACATCAACTAGAAGCCTCCTCCATTTCCATGATCAAGACAAATCATCTTAGTTGATGTGTTATAGTCTTCGTAGATGAAACGCCCAATTTCATCACAGACTACAAACTATATTTCGAGTTTATAAGGAACTTGTGATTTATATCTTCTGTGACTAAATCACATACAATGCATTTTAAGGACTATGATAATGTCCCATTAGTTCATTTATAAATAATCTCATATAATTTAATAATTTAATTATTTATGTCAAGCCAATAAATTGGATTTTAGGACATAAACCCCAAAAATCTCCCACTTGCCCTCAAAGACAATTTACCATATATCCAACACTTATTTCCCTTTAGGATAATTCATAATCACTCTAAGGCAAGGTTTGGAAACAAGTTTCAGCCAGATTTATTGCATAAATTATCTTTTCTACTACTACACCTCACGTACTCATATCTCTCTAATGAGATAATACTTACATTTAATGTGTATCTTCACCACCTCGGATGAACACAAATCTTGAAGTCCAACTTCATGAATCACAATCAAACTACAAGTCAGTATTTGTACAACCAGTAACCATCAAATTCTCACTTTGGTGGATAAGCATATAATCCCTCATTCTCCTAAGATATTTGAGTATATGCTTTACTCCCACTAAATTAAGTGATCTTTGATTCAATTGATATTTGCTTACCATGCCCACCACAAAATAGATATTTAGCCTAGTATATAGCATAGCATAAAGACTTCCTATTTATATGGTATAAGGAACCGTCTTAATATGCTCTTCCTTTTATATGTCTTAGGACTGTAGTCCTTTATAAAGGAACTTCAAACTTAAAAGGAAAGAATCCTTTCTTGAAGTATTACATGCTATACTTGGTTAAAATCTAATCTATTTAAGCAATTTAAGATAGACCCAACATCCTAATTTCTGAATTTTAACAAAGTTTAATTCTTAGGATGTAAACAGTCTTTTCCAAGTACTTTATATCAAATTGGACTAGACAACAATAAAACTCCATTGATGACAATAACTCTACATCATTCTAAATGATTAGAATGTCATCAACGTACATTAAGAACTTTATTACTCTATATAGCTTTTACACACATAAGGCCTTTTAATACTTGATCAAAATCAAAAAACTTGATTGCTTGATCAAAGATGATATTTTATGATACAAATGTTTGCTTTAGTCCATAAATGGACTTTAAGCAACTTGCATACTAAACACTACTGGTTCTTTGTTATGTATAAGTCTGGTTAATCATATAGATGTCTTCCTCAAGATTGCTACTAAAAGAAGCTTTCTTGATATCCATTGCCATATTTCATCCAAATAAAATATACTGAGTAAGAGAATCTAGATAGAGTCAAACTTGACTATTGGTGAAAAAATCTTTTCATAGTCGAACCATTTCTTTCTAAATAAATCTTTTCGCCACTAGTCTTGACTTTGAAGATTTACACCTTCAAAACTATCAATCTCTTTTACTTGTAGACCTATTTGAAAACAATAGGCTTAATGCCATTAGGCACCTCTAGAAGTTCTAGACTTTAAATAGAATCTAATTCTATTCACTTAACCTTGATCTAGTAATCCATATTCATATCATCTATTGCCTCTACGTAAGACCAAGGATCAAATTCATATTCTTGTGGAATGACTTCAAAAGTTTATTCCAAAAGTATGAATTTATTTGGTAATTGATAAACCTCCCACTATGATATTGTACCGGTGTAATAGTTATCTGCAAAAAAAAATGTCTTATGGTGTATCTAATACAACCAACTCACATCCAAATGTATTTTATAGTTGTCCTACAACAAATTCTGACACTTTTCTTCTAGAACATTCTACCTTTAAAAGAGCCCTATTCCTCCTTTATGTATGCACTGACTTAAAGAAGTCATTGGAACTTCATTCCTTTACAAAAAGGAGTCCTAGATCATATTATCCTCTAAATAGAATTCATAGACTGGGAATATAACAAAATAATGGTTCTAAAAGCCCATCTTTCACCAATCTTGAATATCATTTAGATTAATAAGATCTAGACATAAGTGCGAAAACATACAATACCAAAGTATGGAAACTTTCTCTTTAAAAAGTAAAACATGTAAATAATTTCCATCTAGAAAACAATTGTAAAATTGTTATTTACAACTATGTGTTTTGTTGGCTTATATTCCGTGTCAAATTTGATTGTAATTTCATTCAATCTTTTGTACCCTGTATTTATTGTGGGATTTGATTGTAAGGGTTATGTGATAGAGAAAGAGTGTGAAGACTCAAGCAATTGAAGACTAAAGAGTTTTCGCGAGTAGCTCGCGACTAAGCATCCCGCGAAGTGACTCATGTGACTTGCACATGCTGGAATGTGAAGAGTCATGCCAAGATGGAGACAGCTATGTTTCTTGAATATCTCGCGGGTAAGGCCTTCCCGCGAGACACCCGCGAGACATTCTGTTCTGCCAGACTATCCATTCTGATACACACTTTCTGTGCCCACACTATATATACCCACATTACCCACAAATGTTGAGAAGTACTTCTGAGAGAAAACCCTAGCCAAACACCTTGAGAGTTAAAGATTTTTATACCCACAATTCTCTACACATTTGCTAATGGAATTTCCTCAACTCCTACCTCTCCATTTCTATACCATTGAGAGGTTGATAGCCCAAACACTTACCACACCCTTTTAGAGTGTCAAGTGAAGTTTTGGTGCTACTGGGAAGCATTGGAAGAAGCCAAGGATGGCAGATGCAACATGGAGCTTGTTGTGGGATCCGAAGAGCTAGACAAGACACGATTCCAAGAAGCTTTATTGGAGTAGGAGCTTGGAGGGCTTAGGTACATCGAGTAGATTAGGCTTGGAGGGTCTCTTGTTAACCTATGTATCCCAACTGATTGTCTAGTGGATCGATTTCCGCTTGGAAGGCGGCGGAGAGATTTTTCGTCGAATTCTTCGGTTTCCTCTTCGATAACACATCGGCAGGTTATCTGGTGTTTGCATCTTTCTTCCCTACTCTTTTACATTCCATTTTACTATTGTGTTGCTTTGATTATGGATTAGAGTAGCTTGTTTGTTTATCTGCTCACTTTTACACTATTCCGCACTTAATATAAAGTTAGTGTAAAATCAATCGAGCCGTAACTTTAATTTGGGGGTCTAAACAGCTCTTGTGTTTTCAACACATTTTCGAGCTTTCAACAATCATGGACAATGCTTAGCTTTTCCAAAACGGAAACACTTTCCTTTTGATCATACTTTTGAGTCTAATTTCCTTTTAGCAACTACTAAGGCAACTAGCTTGTCCAACTGTTTGGTATTATAATTCCTCTTCTTACCACCCTTACCTTTCGATTAAGGCTAAGAATTTGAATTAAGTCATATTGATCCTAGCCTTAACTTTTAGGTTGTCTTCCGTTGCGTAGAACTCATTTATCAACTCAGATAATATAAAAAGAATTTATTTTCAAAACAATCTAAATTGATCAAATGATTCTACCAAGGACTTGTGGATCATATCCATATGAGATTAACATTTAATCTCTACATCCAAGAATTCCAATTCATTTAAGATAAAACATTTTCATAAAATGATATAGAATTGGAACTCCTTAAGCCTTTCTTAGCACTCAATATGATTCATACCAAACATCTCATTTAGACTTAATATAAAGTCTAAGTCTAGTACTAACTCTTGCATCTCATGCTGTAGCACAATTGAGATAGAAGCCAATGTAACATTTTAGCATTTCAATGGAGACTATGATCACATCTTAAGCTATCTTCCATAAATGCATCATGTATAGGAAATTATGACAATGCTGAATCGAAACATATCTATGTACTTCAGCTCCTTTAAGCACCATGTCCAAAATTATTTCTAAATTAATGTGATTCAATTAAAATAGTAGTTAGACAACAAAAATTTATGACAACTTTATTTTGATACTATGAACATAAATACAAGGACATTATAATTTTGCATTCATAACCATATAATATGGAACCCAAAAACCATACTATACTAGGTGCAACGACAACCTAATCCTGCAATTAATATTCCTCCGCATAGAGTGAATACCAACGACTATGATCAAGCGAGAACTATTCTCATTATCAATGGTATCATGGTAACTCTTACCAAACAAAAATAATTTGCTGCTCTTCCTTTAGCCTCTAAGTAATAATAGCAAGAACTCAGCATAAAAGATACTATCAAACTTAGTCTAGTGTACACCATTGCCTAGATCCATGTGTAGCCACACAACTCTACCCTTGTAAGGTTTAATCTTGTAGTGCTATGATGCAAAACACCCTCCACATGGAACGCAAGGCTCAAGGCCAAGACGAGGTGCTTGCCCACACCACTATAAACCGAAGAAGTTCAATCTTGTAATACCATGAAATAAACAACCTCCGCATGGAACGCAAGGCTCAAGGCCAAGACGAAATGTTTACCCCACACCACTATGAACTAACAATGGAGGCCATGAGATCCAACCCTTGAATCTCTCTCCTACTAGAAATTTTAAAACAAGTGGATGGTATTGAAACCATTGTGATCTCATCATAATTTTAACCCTACACATCAAATGTGTTTAATTGTTTAAATTTGATGTGATCTTACTAAGTCACGTCACAATAGTGTAACGAACATTCGCGTAATCACAAAGAAGTTTAATCATGTAATCCGTGAAGTAAATACCCTCTGCATGGAATGCAAGGCTCGAGGCCAAGACAAGGTATCTATTCACATTACAATAAACTTAACAAAATGGTTATTTCAACACTCCCACTCGTTATTTGGGTTTTTCTTTAAATAATTGTGATCCCATCACAACTAATAACCTTGCACTTGTTGAAGACTCTAATCTCATTAGAATCACTAACTAAAATGGAAGTCCTAAACTATTTAGGATTCCTTAAACACTAATGAATCAAAAATTAGTTATATAGAACTCTATCCTTAACTTATTTGATTAAGAATTCTAATCTCATGAGAAACTATATACCTTTTAATTAAAACTTTAATCTCATTAAAACTTCTAATTAAAATAAATTAAGGACTTTTAATCATACAATAATTCCAATCTCATTAGAATGTTTCTTAAAAGGGAGGTCCTAAACAAATTAGGACTAAGAGTTCTATTTAACTAACATATTTGATCTCATTAGATCTTTTAATTAGATAATGATTAATAAATGTCCTTAACTTTTAAGGACTATAAAAATTAATCACTTTGTATAGAAACATGTGTAATCTCATCACACACAACCTTGCTTTTTATCAAAGTTTTAAAACTTAATCAAAAAGCAAGTGAAAATTTAAAATTCAATGCCTTCGATCGGTCAAACCTATTTCTTGATCGATTGAAAAATGAAGAAATTCATCACAAAGCTTTTGCCTCGTTCGATTGATTCTCGAATCCCGTTCGATCGATCGAAAATAACATTTGATCGATCAAAAGGAATTCTTGATCCATCAAGACAATGAAGAATTTCATCATAGAGTTTCTGCCTAACTCGGTCGGTTTTTGATTCCTCTTCGATCAATCGGAAAAAACATTTAATCGATTAAAAGGAATTCTCGATCGATCGAAACTCGCAAAACTGACTTTTTTCAGAATTTTCTGGTAACTGTTTTTGACGTTATGCTATTTTCCACCAAAAAACACCTTTTGATTTTATAAATAAAGATTTACAAATCAAACAATAGGGTTTTCAATATCAAGATCAAGAACCATAATAATGCTTGAAACCCTTGAAAATAAAATTCTAACCTCATTAGGAAAGGATCTCTTTAAAAGATTTCAATATATTTGTATCTCCATATAATTTGCAATATATGAAACACACATCAAAATTAACATACGGATCCAAGGCATCCAAGGCAATTAACACATGCTTATAAGATGGCCAACAAGCATTAACGTTAAATTGTCTTATTATCATTATCCTAGATAACGAAAACAAAGATGGCCAAGGAAACAAATGTTAACACGTTAATAGCATCAACAATAGTTATTGAATAAAATGCAACAACTATACCCAATTGCCTACTATATCCAAGCGGTGCAAAACGTAATGCTTACACACACACACACACACACACACATATATATATATATACATATCAGTTTTATTTAAGACTTTAAAACTAATGCTATGAATCTCTAAAGATATCCACATTGTCGATCACGATAATATCAAAATATGCAGAAATTTTACTGCAGAAAACTAGAACACCAAGAAAACAGTTTTTCTTTAATTCTAAAACACAATCACATGTTATACAAGCATGATATTGAAGACCTCTTTGATAGCAATCGTTAGAAAATATGGTTTGCCATCCCATACAAAACACACAGCGAAAGCAACAAACACAAATCTACTTCATTCATGAGAGATAACATGTAACCTTGAATTCTAGAACAAAGAATAGAAAGCGTACATTGATGTAGTGAAATTCAAAATCAAGACTTGAGAATACCTTTAATCTTCATCTCAATTCCACATGGTGCCCAAGAAGTGTGGTCTCTCAATCAGTTTTTATGTATGTTGATTCTCAAAGAAAGTTCTTCTTCTTCTCATTGAAGAGAAAAACTGTTTTCTTTTCTTTTCATCATACGTACATTCTAACTACCTTGGTAGTTTTTTTTTTATTTAATTACTCTTGTTAAATAAAAACTGATTATCTAATTAGGTTAGCCTTTTGGGCCTACCCAATTGGGCTTTTAATTTTGTGGCTTGAGATGGGACCAAAGGGAACAAATAAGACTCTAGCTCCAATGGGCTTTGGGCTTATCTGTCAACTTTTGACAAGTCCAAAGTTACCATTAATTATATTTAATACCACTATATAAATATAGTTGAACTCTAGGCCTTATTAATAAATTATATCCTAAGACTCTAATGTTATCATTTGAACCCTCCATGAAGTATCCATAGTGAACAAAGTCATAAGGAACTGTCACTTTGTAAACAACTATTTTATCCTTGAGTGCTCGGTTTAATCTTTTAGTTAATCACATTAATTGAAATCTGATTTCAATAATTATAAGCTTTAGTAACTCCTTACTAAAGTAGGCGCCCTGAATAACCAGTTCCCATTAAACTTATCTCAAAGGAATATTTCATGTCTATATAAAAAGAGATTATGGATTCCATCTTAGGAATATGTGTTCCCTCAACACTATGTGTGGTTACCCAACATACTGAGGTTTTGACCGTGAATATTAGGTCTCACTTCTGATATATCAAAGTAACTTACATTTCATGATCGGGTTCACTATCCTCTCAGGATTGAGAGTCTATATAATTAGAAGTCATGAGATTAACTATTCAAGTGACAGCTGTTGATTGAATAATTATTCTCACAATAGTCCAGTTCAATATGTCTTAACACTTAAGACACATCAACACATCTAATAGAAGTCTCCACTTCCATGATCAAGACAAATCATCTTAGTTGATGTGTTCCAATCTTCGCAAATAAAACGCCCAATTTCATCACCAACTACGAACTATATATGAGTTTACAAGAAACTTGTGATTTATATCTTCTGTGACTAAATCACATACAATGCATCTTAAGGACTATGATAATGTCCCATTAGTTCATTTTTTAATAGTCTCATATAATCAAACAATTTAATTATTTATGACATGCCAATAAATTGGATTTTAGGGCATAAACCCTAATATCGTATCCCTTAGTGGGTCAATCAATGTCAGATTTTATTGATAAACCCTTGAAAATACAGTGCGATGCAAATGAAATGATGCATGAGTAACAACGATGGTGCAACCGACTCATAAATGCTAAATGGCTACTGGCAAACATACATGTAAGGCCCACCAAGAGGCAGTGTTCATATATACATCAAGAGCCTAGCAATAGGTGATGTCTAGAAACATACATTTAAGGCCAATCAAGAGGCAGTGTCTAATCATGCATTTGGAGCCTACCAACAGGCAAAATCTAGAAACATACATGTAAAGCCTACCAAGAGGCAATGTCCAATCATACATTCGAGCCTACCAACAGGCGATATCTAGAAACATACATGCCTACCAAGAGGCAATATTCATACACACATCGAAAGCCTACCAACAGGCAAAATACAGAAACATACATGTAAGACCTACCAAGAGGCAATGGTCATACATACATCGAGAGCCTACCAATAGGCAAAATCTAGAAACATGCATGTAAGACCTACCAAAAGGCAATATTCAAAAATCACACATCGAAAGCCTACCAATAGGCAAAATCTAGAAACATACATGTAAGGCCTACCAAGAGGCAATGTCCATACATACATCAGAGGCCTACTAAGAGGCGATATCATACATCAGGGCCCACTATGGGGTAATATAATAAATACATGTCTAAAGCCTACTAAGAGGCAATATAATACATACAATCCAAGCCTACCAAGAGGCAATCTAATATATACAGGTCTAGCCCACCAAGGGGCAATGTCCACAAAATACAAGAAAAATGACAAAAGCATGCCCACGTAGGGGCTACATCATCATGGTACAACAATACATGGCTAGCCTAAGGGGAATCATCATCTCTAATGGTGTCATTAGCAAAGGGCCCAACGCTGCCATCATTGGCATCATCACCTGCAATAGGACCTGTAGAAGGACCGGAACAATCCGCCGAAGAACCTGGGGCATATCACGGAGCCTGAAATGGTGCTTAATCTAGTACAAGGCCTCATGCCTAATCATCCAAGGGGGCATATCCCCAACTATCGACCGGTCTAAGAGGAGCCAGCATATACTCGAACTCATGTCGACAAATATAAGGATCTCTACCTGGACTATAAGGAGCAGGAGGTATAGGCATCCTATGCCACGAAGCAGGCCTATCTCAACCTGGAGTTAACCCCTCTCTCTCTCTCTCTCTATGCCAATGGCATGGGCCTCCCTCTCTCTCTTTACCATCAATCCCTCTCTTAAGCTAGTGACCTGGCAATCTCCTCTTGCATATACCCCTCTCTAGCGGCGGCTGCACCCTTAAGATCTCTCACCTTAGCCTGTAGGGTATCTATATGTAACCTCAAGTAGGCCTTTAAAGTCCGACGAGTGCATGCTATGCCACTGAGCACTTTGCCACCACTCACAGGGCAATCATCCATGATGGGTCCGGCTGAAGACTATAAGAACCAAGTGAAATAATTGTGTCCTCTGTGACAAAATACTTGAAGGAGCCTGCGTATAGTTAAGGTTGTCCAAATCACCTTGGAGCATGAAAGCTCCTAAGGTAGGTCCCTAAGTACTCTGAAGACTGGCATAACCTAATGGTAGGTCCTCTCAGCTGAGAAGAACTTCCAGCTCAACAGAGCCCAAAACTAGTGCTACGTATGTGACTCAGTTATAGCATGGGTGACCTCTCGCCTAGCCAACAACCGCCTATCATAGGGGTTGTTGAGTATCTCACCCCAGGTGACACAATCCAACACAGCGCCAACAGTGGACAGCTGTGTCAAAACAATTCTAGTGATCATGTAAAGGGAACAGGCTTATGCCCTAAGATATATCTCTGAAGAATGGTCAAAATACTGTGGTTGTAGGGCCTGGATATACTCATATGCCCACCATGTCAAAATCTGTGAACAAGCCTCTAGGCTCCTGAAGCCCTATCGTGAAGCCTGCCTCAAGAAAGCAATGAAGAATCCATAAGAAAGGGACCCCCAATCATAGTGTAAACACTCGATTTTGCACCGATAATTTAATCTTGGAAGATGGCTTAAATGACCATTCATATACCTAAAAAATCATAGTTGCATTACATGCATTAATTCGTTCATTGCATATCATAAAAATGATCTCAAGATTCTAACGATCGCAACGGTATGCCCGATTCCCAAATCAGACCGTCGAATTGAAAGATATCACGAGATCAAGTTTTTACGGTCTACATGCATTGTATGGGGTGAAACCGATGACGTGTGATTAATTAAAATTAACTTTGATTGGTTTATGATTAAAATTAATTAAATGAATTTTTGTGATTGGTTAAGTATTTTTCTTAAAGTGAGATTTGTTGCATGAGATTAAAACAAATAAGCTAATAATATTTAAAAACTATAGATAATTAGGCTTTTTGGATAATTATTTTAAAAATCCTAATTATCACTTTGGGATGAGTTTTATTGTGAAAATAACTCTAAAATTCGTCCAAATACAGTTTTAGACTTGGAAAACACTTCAAAAAAGTGCTAATCAAGTAGCAGATTTTAGATTCGTGTTCCAAGGCACTTTTGGCATAGTAAAACTCAAAATTTGGACTAGGCTATTTCTGGTAAAGTTGTAGAGAATTGAATTTCCCTTCCATTGTCAAAATTTTAGCTTAATCTGAATTTGAGTGAAAAGATATGATCAAAATACTGAAACTTGTTCTAATTTGAAAAATCAGCTTACTCTTATCCAAATCTCTTTTTTTTAGGATTTTCCCCATACGTTTGTTGCTTATTTTTAAAGCTGATTGGACTTAATTGTTAAGCAAATCTAGCTTATTTTCTAAGCAACTAACACCTCTTTAAATGGGGGAGGCCTCCCAACATTCAGCACCCCTTTTTTCTGAACCTTTTTTTTCTGACTTCTTTACTCCCCTTACGTTAAAGACGTTCTAGAAGCCTTGGTTTTAAGAACTTTTTTGTAAGTAAAATATTTTAGATCTCAAAGAAGTGAAAATTTTTTTGATTTCTAAAGTATTCTTCCATCGAAGGGTACATTCATGCAAGTAGGTATTTAACTTTGTTCTTGTGTTTATTTTTCTCTTCTCTTAATTGATATGTTTGTGTTGTTCATTGCTTTTTTTTTAATGAATATGTGTCTGATGTTATTGTCAATATGATCTTGTTCACAATTTACATATGCCATGTTTATATGTTTAGTAGAAACTTTCTTTAGTTGATTAACATGCTTAAGGTTTAATTCTTCTTTAATTTCAAAATCTGCAATTAATCATTACACCTTTTTTTTATTAAAAACAAAAAAACAAAAACAAAAACAAATCTGTATTTTCATTAAATACAGTTCTAAAAATTTGTCCAAAAAAAAAAAAAAAAAAAAAAACAGATATGTATTTTCATTAAATACAAAACTGAAAATTTTTCCAAAAAAAAAAAAAAAGATCTGTATTTTCATTAAATACAGATCTGAAAATTTTTCTAAAACAAAAACAGATCTGTATTTTCATTAAATACAAATCTAAAAATTTTTATGAAATAAAAAACAGACCTGTATTTTCATTAAATACAGATCTAAAAATGTTTCCAAATCAAAAACTAATCTATATTTTCATTAAATACAGATCTGAAAATTTTTCCAAATCAAAAACTAATCTGTATTTTCATTAAATACAAATCTGAAATTTTTTTCAAATCAAAAACTGATCTGTATCTTCATTAAATACAGATCTAAAATTTTTTCTAAATAAAAAACTGGTTTGTATTTTCATTAAATACAAATCTGAATTTTTTAAGCATACAAAACTGATCTGTATTTTCATTTAATACAGATCTGAACTTTTTTATAATAAAAAATGTTTTTCTTCTTAAATAAAAATTGCAGATTTAGAATTTTCAAAGAGGGAATTAATCTTGAATTTAGGGATTTTAATATGTCATTATAATGTCATGCATCTTTTGAAAGGGTATATAATGGTCACTTAGAGTCTAGAAGACCAAACTTCGTCTAGGCGGAATGAGTGCCTAACACCTTCTCATTCAGTAACCTAGCCCTCGAACTTATGTTTTTGGATAGTAGACTAGTGTTTTATCTTTTGTTTTGGTAGATTGTAACTAGGATCAAAGCTTTGTAATTTTTTACATAGATTGTATTTAGGACCAAAGCCTTGTAATATTACTATACCAAGTTTGTATTTACATAATTAATGAAATTTTATGTATTTTATATTTATATTTTTCTTATTTTTTGTAACAAAAAATAAATAGCGACTCCACACAATTACCCAAAAGAGAGGTGCCCTAAGCACCCATATCTCTTTTTGAGAGACCCCCGAAAGTTTCCGGTCCCTCACACATAGGCCCCTATGTTTAACACTACTCTCATGGCTCCCAACAGCCTACAAGTCAGCACCAACCAGTTGTTGCCAAATAGGCAACTACCGATGAAATAGAAGAAGAACCGCCTGAGAGCAATGTCGTCCGGCTCTGCCTCGTAGGGTATACTCACTCTCAGCCACTCTATGTGGATCAGAGGCTCGTTCGTAGGCCCAATCTCGGTCAGGTTTGGATACCCACCGAACCTAAGGCCCAAAATGGCCATCTAGTTTTAGACACCGCATTTTGTACCCCTTACGACTTGGGCCCCCATTCCCCAATAATGCTGAATTCTAAGACCTAGGGTTGGTTTAGGGCCCAATCAGAAGTTAAATTGCCTTGAGAAATGTTAAAATTAAAAAAGATAACTTTTAATGAGTAAATAAATCAATTTTTGAAAAATAAAGCCAAAGGAAACCCTCGTTATGCGTACACATAAATCAAACTACGCATACAGCTTTCAGCATGCATACGTAGAGATCTTGCACACACATAGCAATTTTCAAAAACCTAAACAAGGCAAGTTTTTTGCATTTATGTTGAGGTTTGGAATGAATCCCACATCATTTAGGGATCATTCCAAACCCCTTTTTTCACACTATAAGAAGCCTTACATGGTATATTTTCAAAACACACAGAAATCTCATGGGAAAACACTAAGATTCACTAGAAATAGTGAATCAAAATGGGAGTTTTTTACAAAACACCCTAAAGTCAATTTTCTTTTAATTAGGGCCTTTTTTGGCCTTGATCTTTAATTTTAATATTACTAATCACCTTCTTATTGGTTTGTGAATAGATGTGACTGAGGGGAACGGTCAAAAATCAAGCTTAAAGATCTTTTGCTTAAGGTATTAGTCTAAACTTTTCTTTTTCCTTTTCTTTTCTTTTTTTCTTTTAATTCTTTCTGTTTGCTTTGTTTGTTTGTTATAACATGCTAATATGTTTTTCTAGTCTATGTTTACGTCTTTGTATGTTTAAAATGCATGTTAGGGTGTTAGATTTAGTGTTTTAGGCTTGGTTATGTTTTTAGGGCTTTCTAGGCAAGAACTTGCGTACGCATAATCTTGCATACGCACGCAGGCTTAATTATGCGCACGTAGGTTTGTTCTTGCATGCGTAAGACATTGCCCAGAAACCCTAACTTTTATTTCTTTTGTTTTGCTTCTACTTTCACCTGCCTGTTTTGTTTTACTTCTTTTTCCATGTTTTTACGCTTCCAAAGTCTCTATTTCACATGTTTATGTGCTTGTTTACTATCATATGTTATAATTAGGGTTTATCTTGTGTTTTCCTTGTTTCAATGCCATGATCATGCATTCATATGCTCATGCATAATGCCATAGGTGCTGAGTTGCTGCAAGGTAAATAAAGGTAAGTCATGCATCTGTAATGTACATGCATTTGTGATATGATCTTGTTTAGGTTTGAGGTTATGTTTGTGATCTTGATGCCTTGGATAATGACATGCTTTGGTTGGCTTTGTTTCTTCTTTTGATCTTTAATGCTCACATATTTCTGCCTTGGTTTGATGTTACTTGTTGTTGCCTTGAGCATGATATGATGTCATGCTAGATGAATGCTAGGATGATGTGATGAGATGAATGTAAGGGTATGCTATGATGTAATATAATGAAACATGTTTAGATGAATGATGCTAGGGTTTATGTTGATACTTTGATGCCATGATTAGATGAATGTTAGGATCTTTGGAGTGAGATGCATTATTAGATTTATGGTAGGCTTTTGTCTGATAAGCATGATGGGTGTACAGTTAGGGATGTTTGATGCCGTATTCTTTGTTAGATGTATGTTAGTGTGTGTGTGAGCTAAATACAAGTATTGAGTATGTCTTTAATAGGGTTAAGACATAAGACACAATGATAGGAAGCTAACCTTAGGGTTGGGCATTTTTGGGTGCCTAACACCTTCCCAAGACCGTACCTTAACTCCGAACCCATATCTCTGGTAGTAAGATCAAAAGGTCCTTCCTCAAAAGGACGCTATATATATGGTTCCTAGACTATTGTAAAAACTAGATGGCGACTCCATTCGACCCTTGCGTCCACACCAGTCAACAGGAAGGAATGTATACTCCCCACAGCTCAAATGAAATGTGCCAGTCTCTGCATGGAATTGCTGCACCAAAACCTTTGGTATCGTATGCTTAATGGTATAAGGAGGAATCCTCAGGAACTCCTCAAAGCCCTGCTTAATCAAAAACCTGCAGTAGCATGCATTCGTCTTAGGGTCGAACAGGCGGAGAAGGAATGAAAACCAAGCTCCCCGATCGCAAATCTTATCAGCGGCCTGCACTCGAAATCAGAAAAGCTACTAGTTAGCATGCATATCACAAAACTAGATTTGACAAGTAAAAGAGAAAAAGGAACATGCTTAAGCCTTCCAAATCTAAGCAGAAAAATGCCTCTTCAGACCATGCTGAAGATGAGTATCGTCTATGCTGTCATTGATCTCTCTAGTATAGGCCTCAGCCCCGGCCAAACAAGGCAAAAGCCTCGGCCTACGACTATGGTGCCTCGGAGCGCCTAGACCTGGCTCGGCCCTGTCATCACCCTCCAAGTCTGCATCCAAGTCAAACATGAACTCATCATCTAGCTCCTCACCCTTTCGGCCTCCTCCCTCCTCAGTCCTAGGGAACTTTGAAGAATCACCTCCTAAACCAACGCGGGACTGAGACGAGGCACTGGCTGTCTCCACCGAACATCAACTCCTAGTGCGATGTGCTATATATATGCCCCCAAGGGGCACAGGTTCATCACCACCTCAGTCAAAGCGCCTCTAAAGGGTCCGCACAACTGTACACTAGCTGAAACAGTATCATTATCGCTACTAGATGAGTCAGCTCAAGATGGAACAATGGCAGGAGCCTTCTCGCAATCTCTACCAGATCTCGCCCATTAAGACATACCTGCAAAAGCAAATCCAAGACTGATTAGTAAGCCCAAAAACATATGGCAATGTAAGTAAATGGGTAAGTATGTCTAACCCTACTGCCTAACACATATCATGCATGTTCATACCAAAATGTCATGTTTTCTCAAAAGTATCAATATTTTCAAAATACCTCTCTCTTGGGATTCAAATTCGACAATGACCATTTAATCCTATCTCTTTTGCCTCAAAAGTATCAAAATTTTCAAAATACCTCTTTCTTAGGATCCAAATTCAATAACGACTATTTAATCCTATCTCTTTTGCCTCAAAAGGATCAAAAGTTTCAAAATACCTCTCTTTTGGGATTCAAATTCGACAACGACCGTTTAATCTTATCTCTTTTATCTCAAAAGTATCAAAATTTTCAAAATACCTCTCTTTTGGGATTCAAATTCAGCAACAACCGTTTAATCCTATCTCTTTTGCCTCAAAAGTATTAATATTTTCAAAATACCTCTCTCTTGGATTCAAATTCGGTAACAACCGTTTAATCCTATCTCTTTTGCCTCAAAAGTATCAATATTTTCAAAATACCTCTCTCTTGGGATTCAAATTCAGTAGCAACCGTTTAATCTTATCACTTTTTCTCAAAAGTATCAAATTTTTCAAAATATCTCTCTTGGGATTCAAATTCGGCAACGACCATCTAATCCTATCTCTTTTGTCTCAAAAATATCAAATTTTCAAATTACCATTCTCTTGGGATTCAAATTCGACAGTGACCATTTAATCCTATCTCTTCTTATCTCAAAAATATCAAAGTTTCAAAATGCGTCTCTTGGGATTTATATTCGGCAGCGACCATTTAGTCCTAGGCATCCTATGCCTTCTTCAAGATTCAGATTCAGCAGCGATCTGTTAGTGTCATCAGGATTTAGATTCAGCAACGACCGTTCAGTCCTATGCATCCTATGCATTCATCAAGATTCAGATTCGGTAGAAACCGTTTAGTCCTAGACATCCTATGCCTTCTTCGAGATTCAGATTCAGTAGCGACTGTTTAGTCTCACCAGGATTCAGATTCAGCAACGACCATTTAGTCCTATGCATCCTATCTATTTATCAGGATTTAGATTTGGTGACGATCGTTTAGTCCTAGGCATCTTATGCCTTCTTCAAGATTCAGATTCAATAGCAACTGTTTAGTCTCACCGAGATTCAGATTCGGCAGTGACCTTTTAGTCTTACTAGGATTCAAATTCGGCAGTGACCGTTTAGTCCTAGGCATCCTATGCCTTCTTATAGATTCAGATGCAGCAGCGACCGTTTAGTCTCACCAAGATTCAAATTCAACAACAACCGTTTAGTCCTATGCAACCTATGCATTAATCGGGATTCAGATTCAGTAGCAACCGTTTGGTCCTAGGCATTCTATGCCTTCTTCGAGATTCAAATTCAACAGCAACTGTTTAGTCTCACCAGGATTCAGATTCGGCAATGACCGTTTAGTCCTATGCATCCTATGCATTCATCAGGATTCAAATTTGACAACGACCGTTTAGTCCTAAACATTCTATGCCTTTTTCGAGATTCAAATTCGGCAGTGACTGTTTAGTCTCAGCGAGATTCAGATTTGGCAGTAACCATTTAGTCTTACCAGGATTCAAATTCGGCAATGTCTGTTTAGTTTGTTGGAAAAATACATGTTTGTATCGCATATAAAACATACGTAGCGAAAAATTAACGGGTCTACTTCATTCGCAATTGATAACATATACTATGTAAATTTCAGAATATAAGAACAAGAGAATGTACATTGGTGTGATGAAATTCAAAACCAAGATTAGAAGTACTCGGGAACACTTTTAATCTTCACTCCAATTCCTCTTGATGCCCAAGAAATGTAGTCTCTCAATCAATTTATATGTTTGTGTTCAAGGGAGAATGAGAGAGTGTCCTACACTCACATACAAACCATTTCATTCTTTTACAAAATTTTGTTTGTTTCTCTCCTTATAACTGATTATCTAATTGGGCTAGCCTCTTGGGCCATTCCAATTGGGCTTTAGTATGTGGCTTAGAGTGGGAACAAATAAGACATTAGCTCCAATGGGCCTTGGGCTTTTCTGTCAACTCTTAACAAGTCTAAAGTTACCATTAATTATATTTAATACCACTATATAAATATAATTGCACTCTATGCCTTATTAATAAATTATATCACAAAACTTTATTATACATGCAACCCCTTTATAAAATATTCGTAGTAATACAAAGTCATGTAGGTTAACTGCCACTTTAAAGATTACTACATCTTAATTCTTGAGTACTTGGTTTAATCCTTTAAGTTATTCATCATATATTTATGAAATCCAATTTCATAAATATATACTTTAGTAACTCCTTATTAAAGTAGTTAGGCCTAACATTCTAAATAACCAATCCCATTAAACTTATCTCAAGGGAATATTTTATATCTCCGTTAAGAGATTATAAATTCCATCTTGAGAATATATGTTCCATCAACACTAAATGTGGCTGCCTAACATACTGAGGTTTTGATCGTGACTTTAGATCTCACTCCTAATATATCAAAGCAACCTACACTTTCATGATCAAGTCCATTATTTTCTCAGGATTAAGAGTACTTGTAAATAAAAGTCGTGAGATTTATTATTCATTTAACAATCATTAGGAGAATAATAAATCTCACAGCGGTCCAGTTCAATATGTCTTAACTCTTAAAACATATCAACATATCAACTAGAAGTCTCCACTTCCATGATCAAGACAAATCATCTTAGTTGATATGTTATAGTCTTCGAAGATGAAATGCTCAATTTCATCACCGACTATGAATTAAAATTCTGAGTTTATAAAAAACTTGTGACTTACATATTCTATGACTAAATCACATAAATCACATACTATACTTCTCATGGACTATATGATAATGTCCAAATATTCATGTTACCATTATTTTAGATAATAATAAAACAACTTTATTAATTACAACAATAATTCATACATAATGTCATACATAGTGTCATTCATAGCATCATACAATAGGATTTAAGGGTACTAATCCTAACATAGTCCTAAGCATCTTATGCCTTCTTCGAGATTCAGAATTAGCAGTGACCGTTTAGTCTCACCAGGATACAAATTCAATAGCGACCGTTTAGTCCTAGGCATCCTATGCTTTCTTTGAGATTCAGATTCGGCAATGACCATTTAGTCTCACCAGGATTTAGATTCGGCAACGACCGTTTAGCCCTAGGCATCTTATACCTTCTTCGAGATTCAAATTTGTTAGCGACGGTTTAGTCTCACCAACATTCAGATTCGGCAGTGATCGTTTAGTCCTAGGCATCCTATGCCTTCTTCGAGATTTAGATTCAGCAACGACCGTTTAGTCTCACCGGGATTCAGATTCGACGATGACCGTTTAGTCCTATGCATCATATGCATTCATCACGATTCAGATTCGACAACGACCGTTTAATCCTATGTTTTTATAAACTACCATCACTCAAAATTGCATTGTTTTCACATTTTCAATCCTCTCAAATTTTTCCGTCTTTATCATGCATAGGCTCTCATATCTACCTATCTTTTCTTTTAGTTTTGTTAGTATTTCATGTTTTTTCATAGCATCTAACATATGCAAGTTTGCCAATGCTACTAAAACATGTGAACAGATATATTTTCCAACATCATCATGGCATAAATGATATTAAAAAATATATATATGTGTGTGTGTGCAAAAATACCAAAAATATAAAATGAATACGAGCAAGCTTTCCTACTTGCTTTGCTACAGACATATTTGCAGAAAATAAAAAGAAAGAGAAAATAGACACTAAGCTCAAGTGCAGAACTAGAGACTGAAGCCGTGAACTAAAGCTGAAAGCAGGACTCGCTAGACCACGACTTGCTCTAGAGACTTTTTTTAGAAGTGGGAATTCTGAGAAATGAAGTCAGAATGATCAAAATGGAGCTTTGGGACCCATTTATAGGCCTTCTAAGGCCTGGGTAGCCCAACGCACCTTAAAGGGCTACCGGTCAATGTTGACCGGTCAACCTTTGACCAAAAAAAAAGAGTCTTTTGCCCAGCATCAAGGACTAAGCAAGAAATTTTTCCAAATCAACTGCAGCAGCTCAACCTTGTCAGGTAAGACCCGTCTCGATCCATGAACAAGTGCAGTTTCTGTTATGATTAGTGCCCTAAAATCCTATTGTATGATACTATGTATGTTATTATGTATGACTTAATGTTGTGATTAATAAAGTTACTTTATTAATATCTAAAATGATGGTAACATGAATATTTAGACATTATCATATAGTCCATGAGATGCATAGTATGTAGTTTATGTGAAAAGTACGGAAGATATAAATCACAAGTTCTTTGTAAACTCAGAATTTTAGTTCGTAGTCGGTGATGAAATTTGGCATTTCATCTACGAAGACTATAACATATCAACTAAGATGATTTGTCTTGATCATGGAAGTAAAGACTTCTAGTTGATATGTTGATATGTTTTAAGAGTTAAAACATATTGAACTGGACCGCTGTGAGATTTATTATTCTCTTAATGACTGTCAAATGAATAATAAATCTCACGACTTTTATTCACATGAACTCTTAATCCTGAGACAATAATCAACCTGATCATGAAGTGTAGGTTACTTTGATATATCAGAAGTGAGATCTAAAATTATGGTCAAAACTTCAATATGTTAGGCAGCCACATTTAGTGTTGAAGGAACATATATTCTCAAGATGGAATTCATAGTCTCTTAACAAGGATACAAAATATTCCCTTGAGATAAGTTTAATGGGTTTGTTCTTCAGAATGTTAGGCCTAACTACTTTAGTAAATAGTTACTAAAGTTTATATTTGTGAAATTGGATTTCATAAATATATGATGAATAACTTAAAGGATTAAATCCGGGACTCAAGGATTAAGATGTCGTAATTTACAAAGTAGCAGTCTATATTCATGACTTTGTATTACTATGAATATTTTATGAAGGGGTTACATGTACAATAAAGTCTTGGGATATAATTTATTAATAAGGCCTAGAGTGCAATTATATTTATATAGTGGTACTAAATATAATTATTGGTAACTTTGGACTTGTCAAGAGTTGACAGAAAAGCCCAAGGCCCATTGAAGCTAGTGTCTTATTTGTTCCGTTTTGGTCCCACTCTAAGCCACATACTAAAGCCCAATTGAAAGGGCTCAAAAGGCTAACCCAATTAGATAATTAGTTATAAGGAGAGAAACATACATGTCAGGTTGAATTTAATCAACCATTTTGTTGGCTTTATTCCTTGCCAATTTGCTTGTAATTTAAGCACTTAGTAACCCTGTATTTAGGTGGGATTATTTGTAAGGGTAGTGTGTGAGAAGATGTGAAGAAAAGCTCAATTATGTGCAAAGAAGCAGAAGTTCGTGGCTAAGGACTCGCGGGTGACTCGCGACTGCAAGCCACCAAATGCTGGCACTTGAGAAGCAAGCAGGGAAGCTGAAGGGTCGCGCCAGCTGTCGCACTACAGGACAAAAAGTCCCAGGCTGGCCAGGCCGTTAGCTCGCGGCTTGAACTCGCGCCTTAACCCAGTTGCAAGGCCAAGTCGCCAAAACACCCTGTTTGGCAAAAACTGACGTTTTGCATTCCTTTCTCACCCTACTATATATATATCCTTATACCCACCATATTGAGAAAGCTTCCAGAGAGAATTTTGTGAGAGAAACCCTAGAGAAACACAAGATTGATTCATCCACAATCTTTATCTTAGAGACTCTACAAATTCCTCTACTCTCTTCCTCTCCATTGTTATACCTTTGAGAGGCCTTTAGCCAAATCCTTATCTCACCACACCCACGTCTGTGAGAAGGCTTATTTGGTACTGTTGGAAAGCAGTTAGGAAGGAACCAATCTACATTGGTTGATGCTATGGTCTAGTAGCGGAATCCAGTAAGCTAAAGAAGAAATAGGTTCAACGTAACCTCGTTGGAGCAAGAAGCTTGGAGGGCTTAGGTACTTGGGTAGATTAGGCTTGGAGGGTCTTCTGCTGTTCATGTATCCCAACTATATTCTTTAGTGGATTATTTGACCGCTTGGAGGGCGGCGTAGAGGTTTTACGCCGAGGGCTTCGGTTTCCTCTTCGATAACATATCGTGTGTTGTCCGTGTGTTTGCATCTTCTTTCCTTTATCTTTGCCTTATATTTACTACTATGGATGTGTTTATATTTGGCTTAGATTGTTTATCAATTCTATTATAAGCTTGTTATCATATTCTGCACAT